>ML994072.1:0-50596 GCA_010093945.1 Delitschia confertaspora ATCC 74209 | reverse complement strand
TACTCATGGCCTGTTTTGGAAGAGGAAAAGACGACTTCTTCCGTCTACTTACGGAGTAAGGCATCCGGCAGTTAACGCTGCGTTTCACATCACGACGAAGCGTGGACTGCTGAAGGGTAGAGGCCGGCAATACTAATGACAATTGCAAGATTTCAATTGAGTATGGCGCCCGACGGAGTCGCAGAAAGCAGTGCACATCATCGCATTGCCCGGCCCACTCCAGCCTGCCCCTCATTTGGAAGACCGAACCCCGCGCATCTCGTCGATGCACGGGCGATTGCCCGAACATAACTGAGATGCAATTATGGTCCAAGCTGTGGAGGAGGCAAGGGCGCTGTGAAGTCGCCACTACATTTACTCTTATGTATTCTACGGATACTCCCGCAGCAACTACTCATGATGATATAACAACAGACTTTGCTGCCTAGAATATATATCAGATGAGCAAAAATGTGTGCTTCAATCTTCCCTCGCTTCGCCTGATCGACAACTTTTAGTCGCAGCTCTCATTCGACAGAGGAGAGCGATGAGGAAAGGTCAAACTTTAGGTCACGAGTTTTTGTCAATGCGGCAGGTACTCTATATTTGGCTTTGTTGCTCTTCATCGGAACTCAAGAAGACGCTTGGAAATTGGGATGGAAATTGGGATGGAAATTGGGATGGAAATTGGGATAGAAATGGGGATGGAAATGGGGAAAGATAGTATAACTAGCCTACCTACCACCACCGCTGAGCGCAAACGCTCCAACATTACAGTAGAAACACATACTGGTTGTTTCTCGGACGCTCTGTCGCTCCCCGTTAGACTATTGGGAGCATTGGGAGGCCCAGCAGTCGCGTTGTCGTCCTCCACACTCTTTTGCTGGCTGGTCGGATGGCGGAGCTTGAACGGAGTTATCGCTTGATTGCATGCAGCAAGTGCGGATGCATAGTGGTAGCAGGTGCGTTGGCGTATACAGTAGTTGGACCCTGTCAACCCTGAACTCACAGCTATTGCAAAAAGAGCAGCCCAGTCATGGCTGCAGCTACTTAGCATGCAGGCTGAGAAGGGTCTCCCTGTAATCATCAAGACGGGTAGTATGCATATCAAAGATTTCGAAATACCGACCACTCTCTAGTTTTGGGATATCTTTCTAATGATGTGGAAGTCGATTGGGGGGGGAAGGGGGGAAGGGTGGGTGGATTGAAAGGCATTCTTCCGAGTAGATTTTCAACGGCTCCATTGCCCATACGTCACCATTGAATATGGACTAACATGATGAGTCTTCATTCATACGTCTCCTCGCTGCCCTTGGGAAGATATTAAGACGCTCTGCTCCAGGTGTAGACTCTTTGCCGGTACCGCACATCCAACTGTAGTTTTCTTGAACAGCAACCAACAACCAGCACCCAGCACCAAGCACCCAGCACCTAGCACCCCAGCAATCCCCCTCCCCCCCCCAGAGAGCCCTCTTCCTCGGGAGCGAGCATAATAATAACCTCGCAGCAGACTTGTGCATCATCAAGGGTTTCACGCATCCCGACCTCTGGCCCTTGAGCGTTTTGATAAAGTTTTTGGCAGCGCTTCCCTCCGCCACCCCCGTCTCATTCTTCAGAGTGCGGATGTCAACTCGTGCCGTCCCGCCGCCTCGCATCTGGTCCCCATTCGACACACAATAATCCTCGCTGAACAACAACGACAACACGATTTTCGAGAAAGGGCGTGTCGGCCGTAACTGGAGCCGAAGCGATACACTTTACAATCGAAGCTAAACCATACCTGTGTGTGTTGTGTTGTGTGTCTGGTCGGAGCGCAGTACGGCCCCTGATCCTTGCCCCTCGTCTGTCCACGGCCCAGGTGTCTCGGTCAGCCCTCTTCGCTGCTAAACCTCTGGGTGCCTCTAGCCCCGCCGGCCAGCCTGCACCCTTTCTGCTGCTTGTTCCGCTTGCCTTGCGCTGCAGAGGGGATCTTCACAGCATCTGTCTATCCAAAGAACCCATCCACCACAACAACCACTACTATTCTTGAATCTCCGACTCAACACCAAAGTCTCCATTCAAGTCAACATTCATCCCCATCTTCGAAGCTTCTATTGTTCACTGCAATCATCCTTCAAGGTGAGTCGTCCGGTGTTTCTTTTCTTTTCTTTTCTTTCTTTCTTTCTTTCTTTCTTTCTTTCTTTCTTTCTCACACAGACACACACACACACACACACATACACACACACATACACACACACATACACACACACAGACACACACAGACACACACAGACACAGACACATTCTCTCTCTCTCTTTCTCTCTTTCTCTCTCCCCCATCCCCCTCCCCTCTCTCGCTCTCGCTTCGTCTTTGTTTCCTGCTGGCGGGCCCTGCTCTCGAGTGTTTCCCGTCCTCGCGTATCTCTGCTGGGGTGCTTCGGCGCTAGCATCAAAGTCACGTCCCCAACCACCACCTGCCTCTCCGCTTCTTGCTCCCTCCACCTTTCTACCTACCTACCTACCTACCTACCTAACCCCCCTCCCCCCCCCTCCCCTCCCTCACTGCCTTCCTGCGCGCAAAAAAAAGCCCTCCTTCTGGCTTCTGCATTGTTCTTTGTTGCTTCATAGCGAACCGTCGCACTTGTCCTTTTCTCGCTTGCTGAATGTCATTGTTCGCCTGCGACTCTTCTGCACTTGGTTTCGGCTGCTGCTCTATTTTCCCCTAGTCTGTGCCGCACACTATCTCCTGTGGGTGTGCTGCTGCTCGGGCCGTCCGCCGACAACTGCAACGACGTTACGACCTGTTACTGACGAGTAGAACTTCAAGGACCAACTCCTCTACTCCCCTCTTTTTCTCTGGCATCTTTCCAGAACATCTCTGCGGAATTCCAAAGTTGCTCATTGCATCTTTCTTCTTGTTCAGGCCGGCTGCCGTCGTTTTCTTTGCGTGGAATCCTTCCTCACAAAAGCATTGCTTTTCGACAGCTTTTCCTCGTTTTCACGACGCGACGACGTAACGACGTGCTTTTTGTCCGTTCAGCATTGTTTGCAGTGTTCCACTTCTAGGACACGGCAATTCTATTCCTAGGCTTTCGTATCTTTTCGAAATTCCTCGGCCCCCATTGTTTCACCAAATAATCGTACAACTACGCCTACTCCACCGACCAGCAACGCGAGAATATTCCGCTCGACCACCGATTAGCCTCACGCTCGCACCATACTCGTCTACTCCATCTTCCGCTCTGGGACCTGTTTGTCCACGTGTTTGGCTTCCGTCTCGTTCTGAAGCTGCTTTTGGTTGGTTGACGCCGACGCCAATCTTCGTCTGAGCAAACATTCGGCCATCCCCGACTGGTTCACAAATTCCCTTGCGGATTCTATCGTCGCCTTGTGCCAAGTCTGTGAAGGCGCTGTTGAACTAGTCCTGAAGACTTTGGACCTACGATCACACTGCTACCGGTTACAGAGCTCTGAAAAGCCCGCAGAAGTATATACAAGTTCCAGGTGCTCAACCTATCGCCCACGCGGACCCCACGCAGTTTCCTTCCTAGCTGTTTTCCGTCGGCTGCCTGCGCCGATTCTGCAACCTACTGTTGTAGAGCATCGTCGGCTGATTTCCTCGCATCTACTGCTCCCAGTAGTGCATATTCTGCTTGTTTCCGCTCTCGGGAATCTGGCAGATCGACTCGAGAAACTTCCCACAGCGAAGTTCTCGATTCCCCGCACAGCGACACTCCACTGAACAAATCACCCAGAAAACCGTAAAGCTGGATAAGCCGGAGCTCCCGCCAATCTCGTCGGTTCATTCGCGAGGGATTGACTATTTGCCGGATCCTCAGTACATTCCCAGGGCTCCGCTTTCGAGTGAACGATTCCCTGCAATTCAGGCGCAAGCGAGCGTGTCCTCCAATTCATCCTCGCCCCGGGGTGGTTCCTTCAGTTCGGCATCTGTGCTGAACGGTAGTGTTGGATCAAACACGTCCTATTCGGCCTCGGTCAACGGACAGTCTGGTTACTACAAAACCCCATCTCCGGAGCAGACTCCCCAATCTCTCAACCGGAACGGACAGCCTTTGAATGCGCCGTCTCAACAAGAGTCTTCTTCTTCTTCTTCTTCTTACGGTGTTCAACAAAGTTACAATTACCCTGCAGAGGGCTACAACAGCATGAACCAGATGCAGCCGTACAACAATGAAGTCCCTCCATCCCATATGACTCAAGGGAATGGCCAGGCGCCTTCATCGGTAGCACCACCCAGCCTGTCCCACGCCCAGTATTCTTACCCACCTCAACAACCGCCATTAATGCAACCCGGGCCTCAGTATGCACACAGTAGCTATCCTTCTTATGCTTATGGAAATGGCGTGCCTTCTCAATTGCCTGTCACTTCTGCGATGATGAATCCTTCCTTAATTTCACAGTCGTTGCCTCTCCCTGGTATGTCCCCGTTTTATATCGAGCATTGGACGAGGCTCGATCAAGTCCCAATACTAATGGCCACAGCAATGTCTGCACCTGCGAACTCCTCGGCTCTTATGGGAACTCAGCCATACGGAACCCAGGAAGCTTTTGATTCATCTGGACAGCGGGCTCCGCCTGGCATGAAACCCAGGGTCACGGCCACACTCTGGGAAGATGAAGGTTCCTTGTGCTTTCAAGTAGAAGCCAAGGGCGTGTGCGTTGCTCGGCGCGAGGGTAAATAACGGAACTCTTCTCCCTTCAAACGAGCGGCACTGACCGGGGAATAGATAATCACTTCATCAACGGCACGAAACTTCTCAACGTAGCAGGCATGACGCGTGGTCGTAGAGACGGCATTTTGAAGAGCGAGAAAACGAGACATGTGGTCAAGATTGGTCCTATGCACCTAAAGGGCGTATGGTAGGTTGAACGTGGAATGATATGATGGTGTTGTACATGGCTTACCCCGTCTCCAGGATTCCGTTTGACCGTGCTCTGGAGTTCGCAAACAAAGAGAAGATTACGGACCAGCTGTATCCTCTCTTTGTCCACGATATCGGAGCACTGCTTTATCATCCCACCAACAACCAGGGGCGAGGGAGTGTGCCGATGGGAAACCTGAGGCGGCCTGATCCCATGGCACAGCGATATCTTACCGCTCCCAATAGCCAGCCGCCACCCCTGCATCATCATCATTCCATGAGTACTTCAGTCGTCCCAATGTCCCAACCGCCGCATGCAGCACAGCCCTATCCGTCCGCAGCGAGGCCGGGCTTGGAGCGGGCTCAAACTTTTCCAACTCCGCCCACCAGTGCTAACAGTACGGGTATGATGAGCGTAGGAGGCCAAGGAAGTTCCTATGACTGGAGCTCTTCCGCACAAAATATGCAGGGAAGCCAGCCGTTGACGGTGGACACCATGGGCGCCAATGCACGCTCCGTCCCCAATACCCCTGCCAGCACCCCACCAGCGAACGTTCAGCAGCCAGGTATGCCGTATCAGACTGCCCAAGGATATGACACTTCCCGACCTATCTATTCGGCGGCACCTTCGCAATCGACGCAGTACAATACTCAATCGCAGCCGCCCATGTACCAGATGCAACGGGAGAACACATATCCCAAGCCGGAGATGGCTCCCCCAACACGAGCTCCTGGCGAACAGCAAGATGTGAAACCTGTAGAGGGAATACTGGCCCCAGCGAATGAACAATCAAATCATGCCCAAGGCGATGAAGAGGCCGAACACGAGAACGAGAACGAATACACCCACACGACTACTTCGTACTCTGCCAATCGCGGCCCGTACGCATACAGCTCAGGTGCGGCACCCCAACCCCTCCATGGCGAGCATCCTCATCTATCCCCTGAGATGACTGGATCCCCTCACCAAAACGGCTCCGGTCGCGCAACCCCGCGTACGACTGGCACTGCGCAGACTCAGTGGGCGAGTTATCCGACGTCTCAACGCCAATCGGGGCCTTCAAGCAACCTCTATTCGGTCATGGACAATCGAACCAGCACGAATGGCAATCCCCCTCAGGCATCCTATCAAACTCCCCAGTATGCCAATCCGGCCTATGCCAACAGCAATGGCGCCGCCACGAATATCAAGCGTGGTCGTGACGAGGATGATGAGCAGGATCCATATGGCAGACCCAGTAGCCAAGGAGTCAATAGCGACGATATAGATGGCATTAAGCGACGGAAAACCATCAGCGACGGGTCCGTGGGCGGAGCAGTTGGTGCTGCACCCTACAACCAGGACCCCACTGCTAACCTCCAGCGACGTACGACCATCTCGCAGCGGTCTCGGGGGAGGTAGCCGGACTCATTCAGTTATTGTGCTTGATGGACCAGTATCTATAATAGACGGCGGTTTGGTTTCTTGAGCATTGCATAGGCGATATCTATTCCGGCACCAACGTTTCCGGCAACGGGACCACTCTTCGTCAATGGTCCTTTCCCGCAGCCAAGCCCGCAGCTCACCCAATCTCCGGATCTGTCAAAAGCTCCCTCGTGCGGTTCCACGACGCCCATTCAACCACTTTCCTTGGGTTTTCTGTTCTCTTCCCTTCCCTGTGTTTTCTCAAACTCCTCTTCTAAGAGCATTTGATGACCCATGACGACCATTTTCTTCTGCGGACATCTGCCTGTTCTGGCCCGTCTAGCCCATTGGAGTTTCTTTTACTTTACGATATACGACTCCCTGCATGCAATTAGCTACGCGCTGTTGCCTAATGTGTTGCGGGTGACGATCTTGTACTTTCTACCACCCACTTGTTCTTTCTTTCGTAACGGCCTGGCTCGAACTGCTGCAACAGAGAACACAAAACAAGAACTGCAGCCCCGCCCTGCCACATTTCTCGCCACGACACGGTTCGAAAGCTCGTTTCAATGACTCGCTCATTGACTCGAAGCCCCAATCGGCTTCCTGTGGCCGTGTGGCTGGCGAAAAAAGGTACCGCACGGGGGGCCTTCCCAGGAAGGTAACCGGGGCGAAAAATCTATTTCCTCGACTCGACCCACATCTCTACTCTCTTTCTCACCAACGAGAATCCGGCTACGGGAAGGTTACTGCCTATGATGACGAAGTTATTGCTATTGAAAAGCGTGGATTGGGGTCAGTTTTTGCCATCGACATGAAGCATGGTGTTCCGCGGCGGTTTTGGATACTATACGTCCCGGTTCCAGAGATATGATTTCGTTGCTTGTGCGTTGCTCTCTCCTCAGATGCAATGGAGGGGTGGGCTCACTGGGGAGATGGTGTTTTTGTATAGCTTTTAAGATGATACGGGTGATGTGTTTTACGAATGATGACGATGGGGAAATCAAAAGCTATTATTTTCTAGGTATTAATTTTCTATGTCGTGATCTTTATGTTTCCGCCTTTGATTGTATTGTTTCTTTCGATACTCTGTTTGCTAGGCTTGTGATGAATGTTTGACCGGGTCCCTGAACACGTGACGAGCCTACCCCTCGTTGGGTGGTAGGGGCAACTTGGCGTTTGGGGGTTTCGGGCTTGCCCCACGGCGTCATTGTAAGCACCACTAAAACCGAGCCTGTATTACGGACATTGTACGCGCAACAACGAGGCTGAGTCCAAGGCAGATACTTGACTTTACTTGAAAAGACACCTTTCCTCGCTGTATTGTGAAGACCTACACTGTCCCCGTTCCGACTCTAGCCGGCCATGAATATCATCAAGATTCAGAGGTAGGCACCAGTTCTATGCGCCTCGACGACCTTCCAACTGGCTAACAGACCACGTCGTGCATAGGAAATATCCCCAGTTTCAGCAAGGCGAGATCTTCGGTCTGCAGGATGCCTTCCGCAAGCTTGACATCGACGAGAAGGGCTACCTCGATGAAGCCACCGTCATCAAAGCAACCCAACAGTCCGAACACCAGCCGTACGATGTCGTGCGGCAGGCGCTGAAGGAGGTTGAGTTGGACAGTTCGAGAAGAGTGGAACTGGAAGATTATGTCGATGTAGGTATTCCAAGACGCGGTGTGTTACTTGAATGAGCTGGCAACTAATGCCTCAAACAGCTCATTTCCAAACTCCGCAACTCCTCTCCCGCTCAACAGCGTATGAACACCGGCGGCGGCGGTGTCGGCGGCAGGGCAAGAGCTGGAACAGGGCCCTCTACGCCTGGACATGCTTCCAAAGGCAGTCATGGCGGCGGAAAGATTCATGTGCAAGGCTCCTCTGCAAACGTTACCCATACTATCAATGAGGACGAGAGAACCGAGTTCACCCGCCACATCAACGCCGTGCTTGCAGGCGATCCAGATATTGGCGATAGGCTTCCTTTCCCCACGGATACCTTTGAGATGTTCGACGAATGCAAGGATGGCTTGGTGTTGGCGAAGCTGATCAACGACTCTGTGCCGGATACTATTGATGAGCGTGTTTTGAACAGGCCAGGGAAGAAGATTAAGACACTGAATGCGTTTCATATGACGGAGAACAACAACATTGTGATTGAGTCTGCCAAGGGTATTGGTTGCTCTGTGGTCAATATCGGCAGTGGAGATATCATTGAGGTGCGCGAGCATCTGATTCTGGGCTTAATTTGGCAGGTCATCCGAAGGGGTCTGCTGGGTAAGATCGATATCAAGCTGCATCCTGAGCTCTATAGGCTGTTGGAGGATGATGAGACGCTGGAGCAGTTTTTGAGGCTGCCGCCCGAGCAGATTTTGTTGAGGTGGTTCAACTATCATTTGAAGAATGCGAAGTGGAACCGCACGTAAGTTTGATACCCATTCCATGTCATCTTCGATAAGGTCTAACACCGGGTTTAGGGTCACCAACTTCTCGACCGACGTCAAGGACGGTGAAAACTACACTGTCCTGCTCAACCAGCTGAAACCTGACATCTGCTCGCGAGCTCCTCTTCAGACTCGTGACCTCCACCAGCGTGCCGAACAAGTATTGGAAAATGCCGACGCTCTCGGCTGCCGAAAGTTCTTAACTCCCACCTCCCTCGTAGCAGGAAATCCTAAGCTCAACCTTGCCTTTGTGGCCAACCTGTTCAACACGCACCCCGGCCTAGACCCCATCACCGAGGATGAAAAGGCCGAAATCGAAGACTTCGATGCCGAGGGCGAGCGCGAGGCCCGTGTCTTCACCCTCTGGCTGAATTCCCTCGACGTTCAACCTGTCGTGCAATCCTTCTTCGAGGACCTCAAAGACGGCACCATTCTCCTACAAGCCTACGACAAAGTGATTCCCGGCACCGTCAACTGGCGTCATGTCAACAAGAGGCCTGCTTCGGGAGCTGAGCTGATGCGGTTCAAGGCGCTCGAGAATACAAACTACGCGGTCGAGCTGGGCAAGATGAATGCGTTTAGTTTGCCGGGTATCCAGGGTGCAGATATTACGGACGGTGTGAAGATGCTCACGCTGGGCATGGTATGGCAGCTCATGCGCAAAGATATCGTCACTACGCTCCATGGTCTTGCACAGCGCCTTGGCAAGAAGGAAATCTCAGACCAAGACATGATCCGCTGGGCCAACGACATGGCGCGAAAAGGCGGCAAACAAACACAAATCCGCTCGTTCAAGGACTCGTCCTTGTCCTCGGCCATCTTTTTGTTGGATGTGCTGAGCGGCATGAAACCGAGTTATGTGGATTGGGATCTTGTTACTCCAGGGAGGAATGAGGAGGAGGGGTATCAGAATGCGAAGCTGGCAATTAGTATTGCAAGGAAGATGGGGGCAACTATTTGGTTGGTGCCAGAAGACATTGTGGCGGTGCAGAGTAGGTTGGTGACAAGCTTTATCGGGAGTCTGATGGCTACGCATGAGAGGATGGGTTAGGCTGTAGAATGGAGGGAAAGGCGGTGAGGTGGTCGGGGGTTGTAGCTGGCGGTATCCTGGGTGGGTGGATAGGCGTAGGGTGGAAGGTGAACAGAGTTAGAGAGAAGGAGAGGGAGTGCTCGGTATTCTTGGCCTCAATGAAACGGTAGACTGTTTCTTCAATGGCTGGTACTAAAAAGACATAAAAAGTTACAAAGAGACCTGGTGATATTGTGGATATTGCTTTCTCCTTTTCTCCTATATCAAAGCCGGAATTCCAAGTTCGGATATATTTTTGGTTTATTGTGTGGTTTCGCGCGTGACTATGTATAGTTCTTCGGGTGTCGGTCAGAGGTAAAGTTGATTCTCGGACCCCTTAGTGAAACTGGATTCTACAACCGAAGGAGCAGGAATACGCTTAGATGGCGCGACTCAACATATTGGGCTTAGACAGAACGAAGAGCGGAAAGTTCAACGATGTCATAGTATCCAAAGCCAGCCCGTGCTCCGATCAATATCTTTCTGCTCCTTGCGCAAGTGCATCTGCACTTTGGACAGGGTTGAGAGAATCCAGAACGCCTTGAAACGTCTGAAACTTGAAACTTTTGGGCAGATATGGTCATCGTTGGGTTTCAAGGTTCAGACATGTGGCGGAGAGGCTTTGGTTGGGAGAATAGGAGCACGAGGGGATCCGAATGACAATGGGGGGTACTACTAATGAGTTCAATGTGACAATTAGATGCACGAACAGGTTGATATTATGTCGTAATATCTCTTTACATCAGCTATAGAATTTTTAAAGATCCGTTTCTCTTAACTACAAACTGTGTGTTTAGAATGGGGTTGGTCCATATGGTAGTGCCGTGATAAGTATGTCCTATTCTCACACTTACCATGGCTTAGGGAGTCGCCCAAAAATGCAAAAATCAGCCAAAGAGAAATGAATATAGAAAGTTGCTGCGAAAGAAAATGTTGTTCAAACCGCCTTTATCTGAAAACCTTGAATGGAACAAAAAGTCGATGAATTGCTAGGAGGTCGAAAATTGGATACCAAATAGAACTAAGAGGCGATTGGAATAGTGGCCCGTAAAATGTTATTGTGAGATTTGATAGGGCCCAGTGAAGGGAGCTTCACATCATAGTCACGTGACCATATATTTCTCACTAAATGAACGACGCATTTTGAAGTGCCAATCCACTGGTCTAAGAGTTTTTCCGCCAGGCTATGGGTACATGATATGCTCTACTTTGTTTCGCTACGTCACTTAAAATGAACTTCCGTTTGTGATCATACCCGTCGAATCGAAATTTTACGCGCCAATCAGCAATTCAACATGTGTATATATATACTTGGGTAAGATACTTTACTTTCCTCTGGAAGCTAAAACGCTCCATCTTGGAATCGTGGGTCTTCTCTTTTTCTTATATTTTTATCTAAGACCCGCTTTGCACAATCCGCTGGTGCTGAGCCTGAAAGATATATGGTTGTATATTTCGGAATGGCTTCGAAAGCTGCATGCTTTAGATTTTGTGCAGATTTCTTGGGTAGTGTGAAATCCGCAAAGGGCTATTTCTGCTGTAGAGGTGTTATAGGTTGTAATGGGACAGTAGTGTGAAGTGTTGTTCTAGTAAGAGGCTTCTCTGGCAGGTATTGACAAGCCGGTGTAGAAATGAAGGCA
This sequence comes from Delitschia confertaspora ATCC 74209, assembly GCA_010093945.1. NCBI lineage: Eukaryota > Fungi > Ascomycota > Dothideomycetes > Pleosporales > Delitschiaceae > Delitschia > Delitschia confertaspora. The sequence goes on along the minus strand of ML994072.1, from coordinate 39,192 downwards.
ACTTTGGTTATGGGAAAATTGTCTCTCTGTTACGGATGAGCGCAGACTATTATTATTCTCGTGATTCACGGTTTCACTCTTAGTAAGAGTAGAATATAGAGTTGAAAGTGTTGAACGCTAGATGTATGACAGTATTATACGAGGTCTTTTAATGTCTGTGCTAAGGGACTTTTATGGGGAGCAAATCTTTATAGGCCTTCTGGACTCACTAGACTTCAAGATGCCCTTTGGCCTCAATATCCCTAAAAAAAGATTACAGTTTTGATTTCCTAATAACGACGTAAGATCCATATAACCACTTTTGTAAAATTCAGCTGCTCTTGGCTTCTCCCTTTGCAGGTTAAAAGACTAGTGTAAGACTGAAAGGTCACATGAGTCTTGGCTCCCTGTTCATGTTATTTAATACCTCTCATAGTCGACAAGACAAGGGGACAACACAATGTACATTCATACACACATTATTTGTAATTTACATCCCCTCTTCCCCACTTCAGGCTTAAAACAGAAAATTCAGACATTCAGACCGTAAGAATGCATGTAAATCACGTGATGCACGTCGTTGCTTGAATATTTTTGGATCCATACCAAATCTCCAGATAGTCCGCAATTAGCTATAATATAACCTACACCTGTTTTATACGCTTTTTATCTCATGCACAGATACAAAATAGGTTCTACACTGTCGTGACTATTGATTTGAAGATGCTAGAAGGCACGAAGAAGCATACTTTATATTCTCATAGTGCACTTTAGCGGCCAGCTGGCAATGGAGGTTAAAACTTCCAAGTTATATGAAGATATATATACAGTTAGAAAATATAGGGTTCAGTGAAAGTATGGGATGGCACGTGATCACTAGTTAGATTACCTGGGCATGAGTGGCCACCCATACCAAAGAGAGGAGGAGCCATAGTATGCTGCTAGACACAATCAACATAAGAAATGTTCTGCTCTGCCTTGATTTTCTCTGTTCCAGTGGCGCTTATATCGGACATACAGTATATAAGCTCTCATTATTCAGTATACACTACATTTGAAACATTTGAATTAAAATCCTCGGTGTACCGGTAACGCAAGAACCAGAGCAGCGAAAGTAAACAGTGAAAAACGTAACTCACCGCAAAACCTAATAAAACCAGCTAAGCTCGCAACCACTACCAGGTTTCCATCTCGCAGAAGTATTTGCTCAGAATAATCAATCCCTTTTACAATTGCAACACTATCGTCACGCGCAAACACAACATCTCTAATTCTCCTATGCGACCACTCCCCTTGCTGTTGCAAGCAATGTTTCTAACCCTAGAAAACTAATCCTACTGGACATAGAAGTTCTTTCCAATAAGAGTGAACTTTCTCCAAACACATGAACAACTTGAAACTTTTAAACTCTTACTTACTATATATAGGGTTCTAGTTTGGCTTGCCTGCTTGATGAGAGAAGGCTTCGAGTTGACTTGCTCTATTGGCGACATTAAAAGGCCCAATTTTATTTGAGACTTGCCTGTTTTCTCGGAAATTTGATGGATAAACTGAGAACTAAATGAATTTCTCCCTGGACCCTAGGCCCTAGTTTCTACAGGCATCATTATCTAGTTCTTTCCTAAGCCCCACAATCCGGCAAGCAAGCAGTTGAAGAACTTGAACTTAGTTTATTTGAGAAGAATTAAAACGTGAAATTTTCTTGCTCGTTAGCAAACTTGAACAAGAGGCATTAGAGTGAAGGTTCCAAGATTAAGGAACAGATTCATGGCCTCGTACTCAGGAAAATTAACTGTAATGCCCTCACGTGTAAGGTCTGCTGACATAATGTTATGAAATTGATTTGGAATCGGGGACTGGATAGGCGATTGATTTTCTTTTCCATTATCATCGCTAGCTCGTGAAGTCTTCGTAGAAACATCTTTCCCTCCTCCCCCTACCAGTAGTTAAGAAATGTTTTGTAGCACGTTCCAATGGTCCATAAATGCACACCATATCAGCTTCTGGGAAAGCATCAACTTATTGACGTAGACCTTCCCGAAAGCACTTTGCAATACTTCTTCGTCAAACAGGCGTCCAAAGAAGTAGGTCAGCGGATGCTGCACGGCGAATACTAATCCCCCACAGCAATTTTCTTATGGCGTCCTAGTTTGAGCCAAAGCGAAGACCATGGAGCACATATGATACACTTAAATTGGTACGCGGGACTTTCGCGGTATTAGCGAGGAGTTCCAGACTAACCCAAGTTCTCAGCGGGGGACGGAAACAGTGTATCAAAGGAAGACGATCCCGTGCTTGCCAACAAGCAGCAGTAAGCTAGGTTTGGCACCCAACTTCATGTATATAAGTAGATTACACTGTGCAAGTAGGTGGCTCTCACATTGGGATCCTCGTTACAGGTTTATCTTTGCTCACCTATTCGGTTCACGTGATGTTGCCTTGTAAATTACCTAACCCAGTGCGCCTTTCGGCCCTGCTCAAGAACAGCAGTTGACCGGTTGGAATTGCTATCTCGCTATGATAGAGTCTAGTAGGTTGTCTAAACTACATGACGGCAACATTACATATATTACTATATGTTTCCGCATCTTCTCTGAGTCCTGCAATCACGTGATTATATATATATATATATATGTTTGTCACTCCTTTGACTACAGATATAACAATCAATTCATTCATTTCCAAAAGACAATATCGATGAGCACTTTCGTTCTGCCAAATAAAACATCCCTCATCACCGAGAGGAAAATTTGGATTCTACATGACTACCTATATGATGAAGGTTGTGTTTGGCAGAACGGAATTGCTCATAAATATTATCTTGAGAAAGATGAATTTTATGATTATTATGTCTGCAGTCAAAGGAGTAACAAAGATATATACATAAGATCATGTGATACAGGACTCAGGAGTGAAACATATAGTAATGTTGTCGTCATGTAGTTTGGCAAACCTGCTAGAAGATTCTAGCATAGCGAGATTGCCATTCCAACGCTATATAGGCAATAATTTTGTTTAGGGTAACTGGCGGAAGAAGTTTAATCAATCTTCTTCGCAAAGACAAGCGCCAGACTTAGTGGCTGAATGGCAAAACTTTTCATGACTTCGGTCCCGCTCTTTTCAGAAAAATAATACCGCGCTTTCTTCCATTATCTCAAAAGAGAGGGGAGGTGGTTGAAGCGATCACTCATCGGTGGAGCCTTAGATACGCGCACATTGTGTTGATTGAGACACAAACGATGTTATCGTGTTCGATGCGTGTTGCATCTATGCTCATAGCGAATGTCAGAGCTCCTTCTTCTTCCTCACTCATGAACTCATGCTTCATAGATGGGTTGGAGTAATGAAGACCGGTATGCCATCGATAAGGACTGGATTTATATCCAAGCAGATTGTTCGAGTATTCTGAATCTCCACTGGAGGACGATTGAGACAGCCAGCTTGACCTATACAAACTGTAAGCGCTGCGGTTGTGAAACTATCTTATGATAAGCTGACTACAAAGGATATTCCATACCCATGTCTCTGTGCTCTTTCCCACGAACCGTGACCTTTGCACCCAGTAAGTCGCCCGTAGAATAATATCGAATTGACGTGCTCAAAACCCACTTAAATGCTCACTGATCCAAGAGCCATTATCCGACAGTATGGTAGTTAGGGCAAAGACTCAGAGACTGTGAAAATTGAAGACACCACGCCCCAAAAGGCCAGACCTGACAGTCATGGCAATCGGACATGCAGGAATATCTCCTGCTGAAGCTGGAGATAAAATTGAAGACTCAATGAACGTAATATCAGCAACTAAGATACTTAGAGACCAGAAGATCACGAATGGAAAGATCTGAGCACAGCGAAGATTAAAAGACCAATACATAACTTTACTCTGCCGAGGAGAGATTCAAGGATTCTAAGACTAAAATTCTTACGGACAAGACTTCTTTGCAGTTGTTGGACACGTCTATCAGCCAGCGGAAGAAATGCATATGCGTGCGTTCGGGTGTTGCACATGCTCTTTCTCCATGCCTATTTTTCGCCTAGAATATCAGCAAACCTGGAAGTAAGGAAAGGAAATATTGGACCCATTTCTATCGGCATGATGCTTTTATTTATACCGTGATCTTAATTATATGACCATCACCCAGTGAAAGTGCTAAGGTCACATGACCGTACAGCGATGTGGGGTCAACCTGTGACGCACGTCCTCGGACATATCTCCGCCCACTTCACTCCCGAACCTACCATCATGGCTTCATACTTCTGCCTGGACAAACACAAGACTTGTATTCTTATATAATCTTATAGACCCAACTCATATATTCTTCGGCATTCTCATCGTATTACCTGTCCTCTGATATTACTTTCTAAATCTCTTTCGAAATAGGCCGCAAACACAAATTCCATCGCCACCAGCTCCAGCAGAGCAAGCCCTGGCGAGATAGCGAGAAGGGTGCCAGTAAAGACACAGGAAGAGGAAAAGGCAAAGGTCGCAAGATGGGGCAGGAAGAATCTCGGGTGGACGACAATACTCCACCACAGAAGCTATCCAGTCGCAATCTTGAAGGAGTCGCAAAGTATATTAAAGATGGAAAGGCACGGAAGATCGTTGTCATGGTGAGCAGCTATACCGGAATACTACCAGACTTCAAATGTTCTAATATGAGTAGACAGGCGCAGGAATAAGCACATCTGCAGGCATACCAGACTTCCGGTCCTCCGACACAGGCCTTTATGCCAACCTTGCACGGCTCAACCTACCGTACGCTGAAGCTGTCTTCGACATCAGCTATTTCCGGAATAACCCACATCCCTTCTACACACTCGCACATGAACTCTATCCTGGAAGATACCGACCTACAATTTCGCATTCGTTCTTGAAGCTGCTGCACCAGAAGGGACTATTGCTGAAGCTGTTTACACAGAATATAGATTGCTTGGAACGGGAAGCGGGGGTGCCAGAAGACATTATAGTCGAAGCACATGGAAGCTTTGCCAAGCAGAGCTGTATCGATTGCAAGACACCCTATCCACACGACCTGATGCAAAAGGCCATCCACGAAAAGCAGGTCCCGCACTGCCAGCAGGAAAACTGTAAGGGCCTTGTCAAACCTGACATCGTGTTTTTTGGAGAAGCTTTACCCTCTGATTTCTTTGACAACCGATATCTTCTTAGCCAGGCCGATCTGTGTATTATAATGGGCACCAGCCTATCCGTCCATCCGTTTGCTTCATTGCCTCAGTTCGTTGGGGAAAGCGTCCCCAGAGTTTTAATAAACCTGGAACAGGTAGGTGGAATCGGCTCAAGGACAGATGATGTACTCCTCCTAGGCGACTGCGACGAAGGGGTACGGAAGCTGGCCAAGGCGTGCGGATGGCTAGAAGAGCTTGAAGCGTTATGGGTGACGACAGCACCAAAGGACGGGAAGCAGGAGAATAAGGCCAAGAAGGATAGGGATGAGCAGTTCCAGGAAGACATGGACAAGTTGACGAAAGAGATTGAACGGACATTGGAGCTTGGGGAAGAGCAGCACCAGTGGTTGGAAAACCATCTCGAAGACAAGGCAAGAAAGGGGCTGGAAAATGACAACATCCTCCAGCCGACGGAAAATGATGCTTCGGCGGCCGAAAAGACTGGAAAGAAGGATGGGCCCAGCGCATCCGATTCTGCAAGTCAGCCCTACCAAGACCCAATTAAAGATTCGAAAACGGATGTGGCCTCGAAATTGGAGACAGCCACGCCTGAACCAGAGGGCGGTGGCTTACGGCATGTCTTCGTCAATTTGGAACCGAACTTGAAGCCGTTGCTTTGAGAGGGCCCACCTTTGCCATGCTGTGGTTGCTATATAAAAGGAATGCTATAGAGATTGATACAATCACTAATGATGCTATGCTTGTAATCTGTAGAGATTCAGTCACCGCCATCCAAAGTTTCCTACTAGAAACCATACACTCCCTTCCAATAAATCATAAAATAAATCCATTGCACTGCTGGTAGTAAATAACAGAACCTATTGATGTTATTTAACCGCTCATAGACTGTCTCACCCCCACGTTCTTCGCTCTTATAATGTCTAACCCCCAGAGCTCCCAGTCTCCACTAGACTCAATGCATTGCACTCGTCAGACAAAAACTATACCCCGTTCATCGCACTGGCGACTTGACATTTTCAAAGCGCCACAGGCCCAAGCTTTGCTCGACAATAGACCACGTTGCCATTTTGTACATTCAGCGCTAGACAACCTCAACTCGCGGACCGCTTCCGTACACCATGATGCATTTAAGGTAGTGTATGACAGTGAAAAGGCAACGATGTACAAGCAGGACACAGAAACGAGTCGTAAATCCTTAATCCGAGTTCGACATCCCTCAATAACGCAACATCGCCGCCCACGCTATCGACAACTTCTCTAACCTCCCCGGAATCTCGACACAAGAGGAACGGCACCCCCACGCCGCCAGACGTTGGAGCTCCCATGACCGAGTCCATTTTAAAAACCAAACTCGACAGTGGGAAAGTCTACACGGTCCACGAGCAGCTCATACCATACCATTCCGGGGCCTAGCATCTTACCCCCAAAAAACTATTACGGCGGACGACTACAATGCTTATTCATTTTACTTGATTCTGAAGAAATGCAAAAGCATGCTAGACCCTAGCCTACTACTGCCTGAAACGAGGTTGTCTGGGAAGGCTGGAACACTGGGGATGATTAGCAGAGAGATTTTACCTAGTGGAATATCATGCTGATTGAATGATTATGCGGTTCGATGTTTGTTGCAACCAAGGGTATATAATGTGCAAGCAGCAAGGGGCGACTAAATAAAAACCAACGGTCTTATACTATCTAGCTAAATAGTAAAGAAAGGCTAGACCATCTGATGGTCGGATGCTCAAGAAAAAAAAATTGAACCTCTGATCTTGTCTTACAACATCCCCAAATCTGCTTACGCTTCACCGCGGTCAACGACTAAATGTAGAGTGCTGGAGGGCGAGACGTTTGAGTCAGCCCGATCTACTTATCCATTGGCCCCATATTGATGCCAGGAAGTTCGGTGAGCCCTATATCACCCATTAGCATCAGTCCCACACATTCGCCTTTCTCCAACTCTTAACCCAAAGAAAAGAAATGAGTAACCTACATCCATCGATATCCTCCTTAACCACCGGTTCCATACTACACTTATTCGCCTCTTCAATCGTCTGCGTCTTCAGCGTCGGGCAGTTGACATAGCACGGGCTATCCATGACTCGTTGCAGGGCGTCGCCTTGCCAGCCGAAAACATAGTCCCCGTGCGTACCGAAACCGGTTCTATATCTCTCGTTAGAATACAATCTTACATTATGCAAAAAGCTACGTTTTGGCTGACGTGTATTGCGGGGGCAAAGGTGGATCTCAGGAGACTGGATTACGATAAGGGTTGGAGAAGAGTGGAAGCATGCCAATAAATTGCTGCGGAAAATGGGAATGGAAAGGAAGAGGAAGGCTTACTGGTCCCCGAAGCTCCAAACAAAGGGTTGGCTGCCGTCCTCGGGCCAATCCTCCTTATTGTTGAAAGGCCTGGTATCCCAGATAGTCTCGTACATAAGTTGAGGCATACGCACGGGGTGGCTTTCGGGGCACGGCCCTTGGTTCTCGAAGGTTCCGTTTACGGGATAGGCCATATGGCTGTGGATTTGAGTTTAGTTACGTTGGGGATGGAGAGGAATCAGAAACCAAGGGGTGGGGGTAGATGACGTACCTTTGGTGGTCCGGAGAATCGAGGTTCTTCCCATCCCAGCACCTACGTACATGTTAGTATTTTTTTTGTAGAGCCGAAGGTGCATTTGGACATCCTACGTCGGGAACCGAAGATTCGCCATTATACCATGCGCACATGGCTGCTTTGGAAAATCCATGGTCTCCGGAAACCTAGTATCGATGTTCTTGAGGCACGTATACGTTAGCTGGCGGAACTTCTGAGCCTGGGCTTTGGTTTCAAAGGTCGGGTTGCCGATGAGCATGCGGAATCCCTATTTCCAAATCAATAAACGAGTTACTTAACCACCCTCCTAATGCGAAGAAAGGGCGAAACGGATATTACTCGTGAAGGTATTTGGTTGGATCAACGTACCGGCTTAAAAGCAGTCACTTTGCTCTTTTGCTCATAATCTGCCAACTGGTTCTGCATATAGTAAATCGTCATCCCGCCTTGATTGGCGCCATCGAACCCAGAGTTTGGGATTTGAGAAACGCGCTTGTAGGTCCCATTTCGGGCTTTGAAGTAGAGAATAGCGGTCCAGTAATTGGAGAAATCTTCCGAGAAGGTACAGGTTGCTGAGTCATACAGGGTAAGTATGAGGAGAGGGGGAAAGGTACCGAAAGGACGAATATTGGATGAGGAGAAGAAAGGAGATACGAACTGCATGTTGCTTTTCCGGCAATGTCCATTTTGGGGTCCATGGAGGCGTTGAAGGTGTTCTGGTATAGATCAATCCCACTGAAAAGGGGAGGAAGGATGGGTGATACGTACTCCTCCGACAATCTGATGGGCGTGAGTAGATGGAACCATACCCGGATTGACCAGAGGGTCGAGTCGCTGCCGCACGAGCTGCGAGCAGGAGAATCGGATCAGCGCATCTGTGGGCGCAACGAGCGCGAGGGCGGCAAGGGAGAGCCAATACATCTTGGCGTTTAGACTTGGTCTATATTGAGGAGTAGAACAACAATGGCGAGAGGGATGGTAGAACACGAGAGTGACCTGTAGAAGAGGACTTCTGCTTAAGAACCCTTCACGGCCGGATGGGAGTTACCGGCTACGTTGAGTAAAAAGGTTGAATAGCCGGGGGTCTCGAAGTCTCATTGTTGATAATCCTTTAGGAATGTCTAACACGGTGGCGATTAGGTATCAAACTTCATCAAGACCAGCGTAGAGCGTGGCCGGGAGCATTCTTAGTCAAATTGATTCATTAACTTATTAAAAGGCCCAACAGATATGGTTGGGAGAGGGGAGGTTATTGTCCTTGCAGCGACTTGGCTGTTGCGCAAGCCTGCTTGGTTAATCTGGGACAGCTTCATGAGCGGCAGATTAATATATTGCCCCACGTTCTTACATTCTTCTTCTTTTCGATGATGATTCCCACGGGGCATTTAGCCACAAAAGCACATGGAGGGCAGGGAACACTGCGGGTAGCAGCAATTGTACGCATATATTGAATCGATGAGAGAAAGAGAACATGAAAGTGATTTTGAATTCTGAAACAAGAAGTAGAAATGGAAAAACTGAGATGAGGAAGTAGAAAAAAAGAAAAAAACATATGATGAAGCAGATTATGGTGTTGAAAGTCAAAGTCATAAGGTTGAGATTAAGGTTGCATAGACGACCCCACAAAGCACGGTTCAGGAACAGCGTACCCGTTATGGCTTGTTGAGCCCCACAAACCATCCTTCATGAGTACGCCCCACTTCAACGTAGAACAACGACAACAACAACTAAACAGAACAACGACAACAACAACTAAACAGAACGACGACAACAAAAACTAAACATAACTGTAATCAGTACAAAATTCTAGATTATCCAGCTAAAATAACATAAGTTCTATAACGGAAATTCGGCATGTAGTAGGCGCCCAACACCAGAAGGGTATACGATCACATGACTATCCATTCACACCGCAGCCACTTAGACGGAGAGTAGCGTTTCGCATATAGAGTGGTTATTTGTAATCCTGGTCTTACTAGAATTCGTTGAATTTATCTTTAACAGCTATCCGTCGAAGCTGTATGGTAATTTACAGGTCTCCTCAGTCCCCGGAATTGATGGAGCAATACGCAGTTATTGCACAGCCTAGCAAACATTTCCGGTAAAGGCTTTTGGAAAGAGTTGAGTAGAAGATGGTATTTTAATGCTTGGGACAAAGATAGGGAATATATAGAAAAGGATCAGCGACTACCGGTGGGAAGTACCCCTCCGGAGAATGGAGTGTTAGGGTTGCCTGATACCCTGTTGTGTGGTTAGGATTGATGAGATTTAACAAGCTGTTGCTTCTCAATAAGCCACTGGTGATTTTCAAATAACCTAGTTCGTTTGAAGAGGGAGAAGGAGGGGAAACTTATACAGCCTTTTGGAGACTGTTAGTATCCACGCGCAAAGCCGACGATGGCATGTCGAAATTTAGGCAAAACCTTTGAAAGGCAAGAAGAGAATGGAATAGACACCTACTTCATTTACCCCCGTCGTTTTCCTCCGCGCAAGGCTTGACCGCCATGCTTCCAGCTCCTACCACATATACCTTTTCTACCTACGAGTCTGTACTTGGAAAAGGCCCTATCTAGTTTCAACCCAATTTCCGCCCGTCAGTGGCCGGTTATTCGAGATTTGTACCCCCAGGAGTTCTACAAAGTATCAGCGCATTTGGAAACCATCCTTTTGGAAAAGGCTCACTTGACCCGTCCCGACTTCTACGGCCATTTAGAAGCGACAGCCTAGCCATCTTCCTTCGCAGTGAGACAAGACATGCCTCGATTGAGGCACATTCAGTTTCGCCATCTGCCAATCGACCACCATCAATGTAGATTCGGCAAGATGGTTCCTCAGGCAGAGGCCTGCAAAAGGAGTTGACTTGGCATTTCAAGCCAACTCCGGAATGACAGTACAGAAGAGATTATATGACGAAGTAGAGCGAAATTAGTTTAAGAGAAAGTGACTCGAAAAGAGATCAACTCTAGTATTCAACTCCAATTCTACTCAATTAAAAGCGAGTAGAACTCTATGTGTATGCTAAGTAGATGCGCTGTGATTACGATAAGGATTATTATATCTTACAGTGAAATGAATGGTGTTGTACACTCAACCCTCAAGAATACACAGCTCGCCTAGACACCTGTATCGTTACAATAAGCATGTATACATTGCCTCTTAAGACTTTCGCATGGCCTCTAAGCGCTGCTTCCGTTGTTGTGATTTCGGTTCACAGGTACCACTTGCCAGGGCCTGTTGTCGAAGAAGCGCTCCGCACCGGTGCGCTGCTTTTCTTTCCACCCATTGCCTCTTAATTTCAAGGCAAGAAACCACGCGCCTTGGATACAGTCATTGATTCCGACGCCATTGACTTGGTTCCCCACAATCCTAACTCTCCCATCATAAGGCTCAAGGAGATAGGTGTTCGCATACTGTCTCATACGCTCCTCATATAAGGGTGTATACTGTGGGATACAGTCTCGGTTAAGTGAGGCATAGGAGGCGACGGGTGTCTCCTTGATTCCGAGATGCCGTTCAAGCAACGACCGAGCCATTGTTGTTCCTTCCTCTTCTGTTGGGTAGTGCTGCCAGTCCCGCCAATAGTGGCCTCCGAGCATAACAGTGACTTTCGTGCCGCGTACAGTATCCTGGCCGGTGATAGCGTCCGAATCAAATATCACTCCGAGGGCTCGCTCAGGATTCTCGTGGAACGCGACACTTTGAGGTATAAGATAGCCAAAACCTCTAACTGGAAGCAGATCGGGGTTAGGGTAATACAAGTTTACCGTCATGACGGTGGCAAAGTCATCGACGACGAATCCTTTTGGTATCGTTGAGAGGATTACCAGATCAGACTTCTCAGCGACGGCGTTTGAGTGTGGTTCGATGGATTGATCTTTATCCTGTAACGTCTATGTTCCTCTTCAGTACTAAACCTCATGAACAAGTTAAACAGAATGCCACATACCCCTAGAACTACGCGATCTCCGTCCATCCCCTTCAACGCCCTCATATGTTGGTGGTGGTCAACAGGTTGATTGAGCTTTATGGAAATGTTCTTATTCGCTCGAAGAGCTTTCTCCAAATGCTGTATCAATTGCCCCATCCCGCCCCTGAAACCGAACGTGCTGGCTTCTTTGAGTTTTGCTGCAAAATCCTGATCTTTGGGAATTTTGAGTTCCTCCGCCATCGCGCGCTCCATGGCGGCGTCATATGGGCTTTGAAATGTCATAAAGTCCTGATACTTTTCAGCCTCCGCACTGTTACGCGCGGCAGCGAATCCTCGGAGAATGCTTTTATGAGAACGCTCGAGTTCCCAGAACAAAGGCAAAAGAGTCTTTGCGCTCAAGTTCTTTATATCGCCCGCGTATATGCCGTGAAAAACAGCAGAGAACAAATTCTGCGCCACGCGTTTGTCAAACCTCCGGGAGAGAAAACTTTCGACTGTTTCGTCATCTACATTTGAAGGTCTTTGCGGTCTCGAAAATTCTAATAAGGATGGCAATACTCCATCCAATAGCCCGCTTGAGAATAGTTTTAGCAACTCGAGTAATCCGGTCTCTTTGTTGGGGAGTTTTTGTAGTCGGTCGGGATAAAAAATGTAGCGGTTCTGGGCAGCCGGCGAAGTCTTGGAGGTGAATATCACATCGTTTATCAGACCAAGCTCTTCAATCTACGATCGACGACACGGTGTAAGCAATGGGGCGCATCCATCCAGGACATGAAAGACCAACTGACCAAATGTATCGTGGGCGCAGCGTTCTTTGCTACCCGCAGGGTCCGTGGGCCTGCCTCAAACAGCACATTTCCATTCGGAACGTCGACATGTTTGGACTGTATCCAACCTCCTAAACGGTTGCTTGCTTCATAAATGGTGATTTTGCTTTTAGGAAATTCTTTAGAAATGAAGTAGGCGCTTGCAAGACCCGATATGCCACCGCCAACGACGGCAATTCGTTCTGGGTACGCCGCAGAGGAAGAATAGCGAGAGCGATTGAGTTGCCCGGGTAGCAGATGATGTGCTGAAGTTCGTTTTACTGCCGACTGGACGAGTTGGGCATGCCTTGTGAGTGTCATTGCAATGCGTGCAATTAAAAGAGTGACAGTTGGAGCAGCCCGTCCATAGATTTGTATAGGAGCAGATGCGGTCGGAGGCTTGAGGTTGAGGTCTGACGTTCATTAATTCTAGAATTTGACCGAATATACTCCGACCATCCGACGTCTTTCACTGGGAAAAGCTCTCACATCTTACATCAAGTATCACTATGTATTATGAAGCACAAACCTCGTAAAAAAGGTACAAAGCATCAGTAGGTATTCTATCAATCAAGGGTTTGCCCAATCATCATCATGCCATCCAAATCCCTTGGCCATGTTTCCCAAACGCCTGACCATTCACGTAATATACAATGCCAGTAGACCGTCTCGTCCTCCACCTGAGCCTCTACACATTCCTGAACGGCTGCCCTAGTTTTCAAGCTATGCTTTCCATCCATTATGTTCATCTTTGCGCGAAGGTGTCAGTGGTCATGAGGTCTTTGAGGCATGTCTTTCATCCCCTCAGACATACCCCCAATCCACGACATGGAGCTTAACACCATCCTTGACTACCATGCCCATGGAAGCTCATGTAAGGATTTCAGTCTCCTCTGGGCTGGACCGGCCAGGAAGAATTAATTCCTCCTCGGCGTTCTCATCGACAAACTTCCTCTCGCTGACATGCTCCTTGCTCTCACTATCATTCTTTGGAGCAGTCCACACCTTGTCCGGGTAGAGCGCCTTCTGACCTTCCGCATGCTTGTACGTGCAATACCTGTTGGTGCAAGGATTGTAGCGGCACATGACCTTGGAGTGTGCAAACTTGCAGCCAGGAACGGTGCAATCGGCTCCGTTGCGGCATGGTGGCATAGAAGGGTGTCTGAATGGACAGTTGGCCATGTCTCGACAATTGGGGTAGAACATGCAGTCGACCTCGGTCTTATGCTGTTCTCTCTGAGCCGGAGAGGGATGTTTGCCGGCGCATTTTTTGTTCACACAGGCGGCACCGAAAGAGCACACGTCGTTCATGTCAATCGTAGTTCCTGGGGGAGCAGCGGGCGATTGATGAGCGAACGGGCAGTCCGGCTTGGTGCACGAGAGGTTGAATTTGCAGACTGTCTGCCCAGGTTCCGGTCGAGTCGTTTCCATTTCCATGGCGGTTGAGCTCTCGCCTTGCTCCGCAGTGGATGCGTCATCCAACATCGTGGAGTCTTGGCCCTCCCGAGGAAATTTTCTTGATTGGGGGAGCGGTTGCTTGTGGCCGTGCCCTCCTCTAAAGGAGCGTGATTTGTCAATGCGATCGAACAAAGATTTGCCCTGGCCATTGCGATTTCCACCTGGGAAATTGGGATTGACATGAGGCGTCGGTGTCTGGCCAGCAAACAGCTGCTGCATCATCTGGGCCTGCTGTTCGTACATCTGAAATAACAGCATCTGTTGTTGGGGGTTGAGAGCGCCCATTTGGTTGGGGTCCATTGGGGGCATTCCCGGCATTGGCATAGGGGGCATTCCACCCATATTGTTCATTCCATTCATGCCGCCCATACCACCCACAGCTACTCCGCCCATTCCCCGCCCGTTGGCCATAGCAGCCATACCGCGTCCGATCTGTTGCTGATTTCGAGGTCCTCTTGGTGGCTCGCGAGAAGAATGAGAATTGATCCGTCCTGTGCCAGACGTGCCTCTGATGCGATGGAGCGACGAGTCGTTGGAGCGATCTAGGTGTCGGTTAACTTGGTTGAGCATGCGCTTGTCCCGCGGTCCATTCATCCCATTTCCGCTCGAATTGCCGTTCAAGCTGCGCATTGCCTTGGGTCCAGTAGGTCTGTCGAGCTGCGTTAGTACAGGAGAAGTAGACCATGAAATTGGCCATGAAGGTGAGACATACATTGCACCTGCTGCAGGCACAGCCGTGGGTGCCTCGCCCATTTCAGAATCCTGGCCAACATGTTGGATGTCGTTAAAAGAAGCCGGGGCTCCATCATCCATTGAATTTGACGCGGCCGCATCGTCTGAGCCCGATTGCTGTCCACCATTGAGCTGCTGCTGGAGGCCATGGACCTGCTGGAAAAGCCACTGCGCAAACTCCTGTGTCTGTGGATTGTCGTTCCCAAGATCGAGAAAGTCGTTTGCCAACTCAGAGGAAATCTGCTGTGGCGTCTTGCCATTTGCAACGTTGAGGATGATATAGTTCACCAACTCGTCGTCGTCCACCCATCCATACTCAGCGAGCTTCGGTTTGATGACATTTTGGAGCGCGAGATTCAGCGGCGAACCGACTGAGAGATCGAAGGACATAGTGGCGATGGAGAAAGAGGTTTTGCGGGGAAGTGTTCGGGGTGTGGGTACTGCGTCTCAGGACTTAAAGGTGGCGACGACAATTCGTCTCTTGGATGGCCTGCGGTTGCAGTGAAGGTATATAAGAAACAATAGAAAGCAAGTTGACCTATCAGGGAAATCTGGGTGCGACTGTGGTGGTGTTCACAGCGCGGCGGTGGTGTTGTAGAGACGAAGAGTTGGGTGACGGTCGCAGCAAGGTGAAGGAGAATTGTATCGATTGGGAAGTTGCGCCAGCCAAGACAACACGCCAAGATCATTACTCAGATTTTTCACGTGATCTGAGGTGAAGCTTGGGCCCGCAATTCTTTTCTCGCCTGCCGCAGCCGCATCATCTTTCACCAACAACCAACAACCAATAACACCTACCCCATCAAACATCTACCCACCAAACGAACCACCCCCCATCAACAGCTTCATTCAAGCTTCCATTTTGCTCTCCTTCTATACCAGCAAACCGTCGCCACCTAGAGGCTTTCAACGACCATGTCTCGTGGAGGTACTACGCTCTATGTCACCGGCTTCGGCCACGGAACCCGCGCCCGCGACCTTGCCTACGAGTTCGAACGGTATGTTACCCATCACCGCCTCGCCCACGATATCCGCCGTCGCCGTCGCTTCACCTCGAGCTCTCTACCTGTATAAACACCTCCTGTACCTTCATTGGCGATCGAAACATTACTCGATGCACTACCCTTCTCTCCATGACCTGCAACGTCCGGGCGCGTTGCATCTTTCAGCGTGATCGTCTTTCACCCACCCCTCGTTATCACAATTATGGCGTCATTCTCTTGCACTCGATTGTTGACACTCTTTGTAGCTATGGCCGTCTCGTCCGTTGCGATATCCCGGCACCCCGTTCAGCGTCTAGCAGGCTGTAAGTAGGGACTCGGACTGTGTAGACTTCAAGCTGACCCATCAGTTTCGCCTTCGTCGAGTATGAGAGCCGCCGCGATGCTGATGATGCTTATCACGAGATGCACAACAAGCGCATTGGTCGTGATGACCTGCTGAAAATTGAAGTACGTAGCTATAATGTCCTGAGATCGCTTGGCTGACTTAGCATTTAGTGGGCCCGTACTCCCCCATCCGCATCTTGGCGCTTCGATTCGGGCGCTGGACGGGACCGCCCTCGTCGCGACCGCTCTCCCCGCCGTCGTAGCATGAGTCCGCGTGGCCGTGGCCGCGGTGACTACTCGCCTCGCAAGGATGACCGTCGTGAGCGCGACTATGATCGTCGCGACCGTGACCGGACTCGGAGCCCCGATGATCGCGACCGCGAAATGAAGGATGTCCGTGATCGTGAGGACGACCGCGACCTCAAGCAGGAGAATGGCGCTACCGGGGAAGAAGTGAAGGGTATGACCCTGTCGGCCTGGAGACCATGACCATTCATCTAACATTTTCATATAGTTGAGTCGCCACCACGTGCTGTTGCTCACGATGACTTGGATACCGCAGAGTAGAGGAACCCGCTATTGTGCTAGTCGCATACGGCATCAGACTTCTACTTTCCAGATGTCTAACCATCGTGTCTAGTGCTTCCGGAAAAATGGATTAGGCTAGGATACTTTCAGGACAGGTTCGGACACCCTAACTGGTTAATCTCTTTTTGCTTTTCTTTTGGGCGCGGCTCCAGGTTTTATATTACACTTGGGGACAGCTTTTTACAATTGATATGGTCTCACAGTCCGACTCGAACAACGCAACCTTATGGCGATCGGTTTCGGCGAATTCCCTCGCGATTCAGGTCGAAGAATCTTCGTCCTACGGTCGATCGGTCGGTTCGATATAGCGGATAACAGCACAATCGTGTAATATACATCACCTTACGAACGAATCCTAACCGTCGTCAATCTTAAACCGTCGATGCATCTACTCCTCCTCCCGATGCGGTTGCAATTTCTCGGCGTGAATAGGTTTGTAGCTTCACAATTTGCCTCACTCTTATAAAATGTGAAACACGTGATACTAGTTCAATGGCACATATTGATATGTATGGGCATTGTGCACGGTGCTTCTCTTGCCGTGTGAATGAGGGAATTGCTTACTAAAAGTAGAACAATTCCACCCGTGTAAAGTAAGAGAACGAAGAAGATCTCAGTGCTCCCAACCCTTATCCATATTCAGCCCATGGTTAATACGGACGTTGTAAAACCCAGGAGAAACGCAAAAAGGGACCATGTCCAGGTTTCGCCAGCCAACAACTGCTCCCTCGTTTATCCCCTTTCCAACCCCTTTCTCCCTAACTCCCTCCTAAAACAAGCAATCCAAACAACAGCAGCACGCCAACCCAGCCAACAACCCCGTCATCAACCCCCCACCCCCTGATCCCCCCCTATCATTCCTCTCATCATAATACCCTCCCTGCGGCGGATACCCATGCTGCGGCTGCTGCTGTCCCGGCTGTCCGTAATACATTCCTCCTTGCGGCGGTGGGTAGCCCTGTTGTGGGTAGCCCTGTTGTGGGTAGCCCTGTTGTGGGTAGCCTTGCTGACCTGGCGGTGGACCGTAGGGTCCCTGGGGATACCCGGGCTGGGGAGAGCCATAGTAGTCGGCGGATGCAGGGCCTTGGGAGCCTTGGGATGCAAAGTAAGGTTGTTGGGGAGCATTATAGGGGTTTGAGTCTGTGTGGGCGGGTGGTGGAGAGGTTGGGTAGGCGGGGGGCGCGCCGGCAGGGGGGTAGCC
This sequence comes from Delitschia confertaspora ATCC 74209, assembly GCA_010093945.1. Classification (NCBI taxonomy): domain Eukaryota; kingdom Fungi; phylum Ascomycota; class Dothideomycetes; order Pleosporales; family Delitschiaceae; genus Delitschia; species Delitschia confertaspora. The sequence continues at coordinate 21,431 of ML994072.1, read as the reverse complement.
AACGGGTTCTTGCTGTGGGTGTTGTTAATGAATGAATCAATTAGAGATTGAGAGTGAAAGGCAGAGAAGGAAGGGAACGTAGTGGCGGCATACTGGTTTGGACATGGTGGTGTAATTTGGGATTCGACGTAAAGCTTGAAGCTTTTTTGGTTGTATTGTGTTCGAGAAAGTAAGAGTGTTATGGACGTTTGCTCGAGTCGCAGACTCAAATAGTGACTGGTCGTGTGGAGAGTTTTGTGTGGCGATTTCGGTTTGGAGCTTTGAAGCTTTCTTTCACTGCTTCTTCCTCCTGTCTGGGATTACAAATTTGTTATGGAAAAACGAGTATTACAAAGCCCTTGGTGGTAAAACCGCAGATCGAAGCTGTCCGAATCAATAGTGAAGCAAAAAAGGAAATGTGATGAAGGAGCGGAAGTGTGTATGGTGGTGAATGTTTGAGGTCAAATGGTTCTCCGGCATCTTTCTGTCCTCGGAGTGTGGCGCAGTTCCGGAGTTACGAATCCAAGGACGAAGTGGGATTAGCGCTGTTGTGGGGTGGTGGCTTTCCAATGGTCTGAGGACAGGGTTGAGAGCGAGAGTTTTGGGCCTCATGTCAAGCATCGCATTATTAAAGTACTTTTGTCTCAACTTCTGAGTATTCGATGTATACAATGGTGGACGAGCTACTGCAGGAGAATACGAGAAGTGGCGCTGGAGGAGCGGGTGAGAAAATATAGGGTGGCCCATGTTTGGCTACACACCTCCAGCAGCCTTGAAAGATCAACTCTCCGTCTTGTTCTCTTTATATTCAAATGGACTTATACAATCACTTCCGTGTTATGAGGTCTTTTATTCTCTCTGTTCTCTTCCCTTATGTCGTTGTTGCAACAGTCCTTCGAAATACCACTCTCCCTCTCCCACCAGGCACTTCAAACCATGGAACAAAAGGACTGCTCTGCACTCCAGCTAAATGGACAGATATAGCGAGCTTTTACTTACTAAACTATATTTCACATGCTGCAACAGTTCTCACCAAACCAGGTGAGACTACTCCCGATTTTGCAGTCACTGTGGTCGGAAGCCTTCTATTCCCGTTTATTGGACTATATCGAGGCATTTCCGCCGTTATGAGCGGTGCCATCTTCTCGAAGTGTGATCTATCTGCAGCCGCGAGATCTGGAGCGTTGTGTATGCTAGTTCGGACTCCGGTCTGGAGGCCGGTTGATGGGGATGAAATAGAGAACGCTGTTTTACGGGGGGATGTCAGTTCTAGAATAGGTACAGCTAAGTAAGCTTCTAAATGATAGACTGCTGACCATTTTAGACCAGCAAGAATCTCCTTTCCAGAGCCATCCAGCCCACCTTGTCATTTACCAAGCGCCTTGGGCGCATTCCAAATTCGGACTACCTATTTACGTACATAGGGAACTTATCCATGGAACCTATGAGGCGCCAGAAGGCTATAAATTCGCAATCGTCCCTCCTGATGTAGCTTTTACGACGCCAGAAAGTCCTACTGCAAAGATCGAAGTTGCTTCGGTCTACAATCACGTCAAGGCGCTTGTGGCACTCGCACAAACTGGGTACGCTTCCTTGACACTTTATCGATCTCGTGGGGACCAGATACAACGGTATGGATACGGAGCTTTTGGGCTTACAGTTGCACCGTATGCTGTCATGTCGATTATGAATTTACTTGGGAATCTTTGCAGAGCAGACTATCCGTCTCTTTATATGGTCGAATCATCTATCATGGAAGAAGCGCGAAGGCGTGGAGGTCTTTTCTTTGGAGCTGTTGCGACCTTGGCGGAAGAAACAACATCAGCCCTATGCTGTAGCGCCGAGATAGGTAAGGACCTTGGGTGCTTAGTATTTGCAAAAGGTCATACAGGTCAACTTAGGGGTCACTCGCCTCCTTTTGATCCCGAATGCGGAGCAGTGCGTCAGGAGAAGCTGGATCGAAATGGTTCGCCCCTAACAACCGTGCCCATAAAGCAGTCTTGGAGAGTACTGGAGTTACCCGAAAATCTAGACTATTCTGGTAGTGAGGACGATTTAACCATACTGATACCGTCCTGCAATCCGATTAAACAGCTTCCGGTGTCCTCAAATCAGGAAGCTACTCAGCCGCAATACGGCATCAAGTCTATTTCCCTCAAAAAGGGCCACTGGATCAGTAAAAAACGCCAATGGAAGGCCGATTTTAAGCAATGTACTACTTCCCGCAACTTCCTCCACTGGCGCCTCGCTCAATACTCCATCACAATCCTCATCAGTCTCACACCCGTCATAATCACCGGTCTACTTTCTCATTTCCAAGGCGGGACCGCGCCCAAGAACAAAGTCAGCCTGTACAAGACGTGGACGATTCAGTGGCTGGTTGCTGGAGTCCTATCGGGAATGGGATTTGTTCTGGACCTTGAGGCGAAAGAGGCAATGCCAAATTTAAAGAAGAGCGGCAGAGATCCGCTGTCGAGGATGGCTATTTATGTTTTTTCAGCTTGTTCCGCGATTGGAGGGTTTGCGGTGGTGGGGATGATGATAAGGGATTATGGAGTTTGTGTTTGGCTTGGCTGATGCTGATTCCTATTCCTTTTCTCAAGGGCCTTTATTCGGGATATCTTAAATCTTCTCAGTACGATTCCTTGAGCGGATTGAATACACGGACTACGTCTGAATTTCGGTTGCCCCGCCGGCTGAACAAGTGAACCCTGGCATCCACCATCAACTGTCAGATCAACCTTGTGTTTTTGTCCCCGTCCGAAGTCTGCCTTGCCATCTTCACTGCTTTGTTTAATAACATCAATTTGACTTAAAGGCATGTGGCAGCCTTTAAGAATCATCTCTATTTGTTATCGTAGTAATACCCCGCGGGGCAGGGGATTTCAGTCTTTTTGCTGTCGGATATGTACCTGGGCCACCTCGTATTCGCTCCGCTGCATCTTCACGATCCGGTAGCGCTAAATCAAACATCTAGAGGGTTTCTAAGCCTCGTTTCTGAGTTAGTAGGCTTCGTCCGGTTGGAGTGACGTGCGGCTTAAATACCTTTCCCGGTTTCTACAAGTATATAGAAATGGGATGCCCACCTCCATCCTGATAACCTCCTTCGTTGCCTTCCTTTTTCCCCTCGTGAGCCTTTCGAGACAATAATGGCTCAGTACTCCAATCTACCACCGTCCGAGGAGACACTCTCTTCATATCCGCTCTTCAGATCCAAAACAGCATACTCGCCAGCTGAAGAGGAGTATCGGCGCAGTTTCTCAACCACATACACCAACCCCAAGGAACAATTCGAAGTCCAAGCGACCGCCAGCAATTCCTCTAACCCCCGCAAACTCCGCTACCGCATCTCCCACCACGTCCAGCGACTATGGCTGTGGGAGACCTGCGCCTGTGTGGTCGCCATTGCAGCGCATCTCGCCATGGTCGCCCTACTCGGCGTATACAACAATGCGAGGGTATCGAGCTGGACAAATCCGTTGACACTGAATTCTATCATCAGTTTGATGATTACTATTATCAAGGGAGCAGCGCTTATACCGATTGCAGGGGCGCTGGGCCAGTTGAAGTGGAGGAGATTTTGGGATTATAGGGGGTTGAGTGATTTGGATTTTTTCGACGATGCGAGTAGGGGGAGTTTAGGGAGTTTGAGGTTGATTTGGCATTTAAAATTTTGGTAAGAGCGACTCTATTTTCCATTCTGTTCTCGTCGGTATTTCTTTTTCCCACAAGTGCTGAAGTCAGTACTCGTTTCTGAACACCTTATTGTGAAAGAAATGCATACTCTCCCTTAAACTTTCCTTTACTGCACTGTATCTAACCCCTTTTCTAGGCATCTTGCGTCTTTTGGGGCTCTGTTGACTGTTTCCGGATTTACCATGGACTTCTTCGCCCAGAACGTAGTAGATACCTACCATAATCTCGAAATCACTTCAGGGGTGGCTTCATTACCGCGGTCCCATGTCTACACAACCTATACCGACTACACGACTGGAGAGGAGCCTGGTGACCAACTTCCTTGGGTAACTATGATCAGTTCAATCAACTTTGGCATCTCGTATACAGCCAGTATGTTTTGGGCAGACAGCAACCTTTTAGTTTGGTGTAGAACTGGAAATTGTACCTTCGGATCATATCAATCTCTAGGCCTGGATCGTCAGTGCCGCGATATCACCGAATTTTTGGATACAAGTGACGAGGGTGTGATACGAATTCCGAATGGACCCTATCTTCGGAAGGGAGATGGACTGCTGAATGCCTCAACCACTACGGAATACCCTTCTTTAGATATATTCAAGGATGTGGGCCCACTCCTAGTAAATTTCCAAGCCATCGCGAATCCGATGTTAGAGGAGCCGGTTGCTATCCAATGCGTACTATACTGGTCCGTTTCCACCTTCTCAGCCACCAACATGACAAACTTCACGCTATATGAACCAGTCTCATCCACTTGGACCAATACCTCTGACACCGCACGTACCTCCTACAATCAGTCCTCCTCAATCTACCTCACCCCGCCCGAATGCTGGGTCAATGGCACCCACATCACCGACCCCTCTAACCAACACTGCACCAACAGAATCACCTCCCTCGCACAACTCGGCCTTCAAAACTTCCTCACCCACCCATCCATCGGAATGCAAGGCGAAATGTACAAAACCGAGCGTGGTTGGGTCGTCAGCAATCTCTTCGCCAACGCTCTCTCCTGGGTCACCGGCTACTCGCTGCCCAACGAAACATACACAAATTTGGAGAGGACCATTAATAATACAGCGATTATGATGAGCCAAGGTGTGAGACAGTTACCAGTGCGGACTGATCACAGCAATGACACGCATTTCCCCGCCAACGGCACGGTGTGGCAGTACGAGCAGTTCTTCCGCATCCAATTCGTTTACCTTGTGCCTACGCATTTTGTCGTCGGTGGAAGCCTCATTTTCTTCCTTATAACGATTTACTTGACAAGATTGGATCATCCATGGAAGACATCGAGTTTGCCGTTGGTGTTCCATGGATTGCCACCCGAAGACAGAGATAAAATTGGCGAAGTTCCAGAAATGGTTGATATGCAGGAAGCGGCGAAGGGGATGACGGTTAAGTTGGCGATGACGCCTGTTGGGCAGAGGCTTGTGACTAAACAAACAGCTAAGGAGTGGGAGACAATGGCTGCGGGATGAATCATGAGAGACTGAGAGGCGAACGATATGCTATTATTGATTTTTCATATGACGACTTAGGGACTTCAGGAATTAGCACCTTGACCGATGTTTTCTATGCTAACAACAAGACTTCTCTGGTATCGCGAATTGCAACTATGTCAAAGTCACAACCACTGTGAAGCACACCCAGAAAAGAACTTTAGACGCGATTCATTATACATTTTGGTCTTAATGGGGAGGACATATCTTCTTACCTCTCTATACGACATTAATTTTCGAAAGAACTTTCTTATGATTGTGGCTGTAAGGTCGTGAAAAGAGGTAAAAGATACTATCTATCTGTTGTTAGTATGGCCGATACACCTTGTGTGGAATTTGGGGATTTTGTATGCTGGGTTTCAAATCATAAACAGAGGTAGATAAATGCAGACTACATGTCTCTAGATAATTGTGTGTTAGTCGAACTTACACTTTCCATGAATGCAAGAGAGCCTCTATGAACCTGACAATTTGTCCTACAAACATGTTTGTTGATGACTGTGGTGCAACTGTAATAGTGAACATGTTGCACGTGATAGCGCTACCGGGGCATCTGCGGGGCTGGCTGGTGACGTGCCCTTTTCCGCGCGGACCGAGTGTTGTGAGCACCGAAATCCTGCAAACACCAGAAAGTCAACAGTCAACATCAACACTTACTACCGCCCATCCTCTGCTCTCAGCATGCTCTTACCTCTTCATATTTTCTGCACCTAAGCAAACTAAGTGAAATTCTCTCTTTCCCCAATCTTCTTACCAAAAGAATTCCTACTGTTTGGCACGTTGGCCTCCCACGTCTATTTCCGCAACCTGCTCCGGGAACAGCTCCGCCAGTCCTTACGGCCAGCGAAACCCAACTACCTACCCCTCTTCAAAACCGCTCGAACCTGGTTGGAAATCCATTTACCCGGCGGCGTAGGCCGACCGAATTTAGAAATGTCTACACCGGAGAATAAGCCTGGCTTCCTTTCTGCAGGCATCACGGCACTCTCGCCCTGGGGCTCGCGGAGTGCGACGCCCAAGCCTCCGCTCGGGAATGATAAGGAGAAGGAGACGGTAGCGGCTGTACCACGGACGGGACCGGATCATGCCATCAATCGCAGGTCAAGATTGAGCCTCAAAAAGTATCCGAGCGACTGCCCACCTTTGGTGGTGAGATGGTATCATGCAGTGGATGTGGGTTGCACGACCGTAAACATGTCCGATAGATAACACGATCGCTAACAAGTGGTTCCCCAGATCCCGAAACGTAAACCCTTCCCCTCCAATGTAGCCAAAACATCGGAGAAACCACTTCCACCCCCGAAGAAATGGATTCCATTCTCTCCTGGGGACTCTCGCGCGCTCGAGTCGGCATTTCAAAAACTAGCAGATGAGGAAGAAGCTGCGGATCGACGGAGAGAACTTCTGGGGAGCCCACTTGCTGAACAACGCAATGTCAATGATGCAGACCAGCCTCTGAGCGGACCGACTGCTAAAGTCCCAGTCAATGAAGACTTTCTCTTCGATGTGGATGTTGAGAAGCGTGAACTGGCCCCTGCATACTGGCTTGGGCCGGTGTATGATGTGAAGCGGGGTACGTGGTTTACTCAAGGTCTGTACATTCTGTTATAACCCAAGGGAACAATGTCTAACAGATGTAGATGGTGATCCTTGCGATGAAAATCTGGCTACGCAGCTGGAAGAAGGCTTCTTGAAGATCAAACCATGGCGATTTGCAAAGCCGGAAACTCGCTCTTCCTCGCAGCCGCGGTCGCGCCCAGCATCTTTGAGTATCAAGGCTGGCGACGATTATCGGAAAGCCTTGAACCGTGCTGATTCCAAGTCGAATCCCGTGACCCCCAAGTCATCTTTTGACGACTTGCGTGCTGAAGTCGGCCCATCACATAAGACCACTGAATTGCCACCAGACAATTTGCCAAGAACGTACCGTCTCTTTGGCACTCATATGAACTCTGTTGTGACCTATCAGGATGAAATGACTGCATGGATTTTGACCGATGACTTTCTGTCTCGTATGGGAAGCACGTTGTATTCCCGATTCATGGGAGGCGGTCATTTCGCGGGAACCAAATATATTCGCGGATTTGTTGATCCTGCGAAAAAGAAGGGCGCCAAAGATTCGAAGGATGGCAAGGAGACCAAAGAAACGGAACGCCCCAGCAGTTCTGGCCTTGCCTATGGGGATGGTCTGACCATCAAGAGTGGAAAGGCATCTACTTCAGCACCGGCATCAGACGCTGATGATGGCTGTGAGCCAGAATTGCCCTCTGAGGAACGGCGGCGGACTTTGGAGCGCCAAATGTCTTCACTCATTGAGTCATCACAGGCCCAGGATGCTGAAAAACAAGAAGAAGAGATCCGCAAGCGAGAGGAGAAGGAGATGCGTGAAGACTACAAGGACCAGAACAAGGGTGAACAAGGACGGGAGATTGAGCATCTTGTTCTCGTCACTCATGGAATTGGACAGCGACTGGGACTGCGTCTGGAAAGCGTCAATTTTGTCCACGACGTCAATAGTATGCGGAAGTCTTTAAAGGCAGTCTACGCAAACTCTCCCGACCTACAAGCGCTCAATTCAGAAGTGGATCAGGAGTTTAAGAATAGCCGCATTCAGGTGTTACCCATTTGCTGGCGACATTTATTGGATTTTCCGAAGCAAAGTCTAAAGCACAACCGCAAAGAACACGACCTCGGCGAATTGGATTTTGACGACAATGAGTATCCCAACCTTGATGATATCACCGTTGAAGGGGTTCCGGCTGTTCGAGGTCTAGTCACTGATCTTGCTCTCGATATCCTTTTGTATCAAAGTCCTGCGTACAAAGCCCATATTTCTCGGATTGTCCTTCAGGAATGCAACCGCATTTATAAACTGTTCAAAGAACGCAATTCATCTTTCAATGGTAAAGTCAGCCTTGTTGGTCATTCTCTTGGTTCCGCGATCATGTTTGATATTCTGTGCCAGCAAAGGGGCGAAAACCCAAACAGGCAGAGACGTTCAAAAGAAGAAGAACTGAAGTTGGATTTTGAGGTGGAAGACTTCTATGCTTTAGGGTCCCCGATTGGGCTATTTCAAATGCTCAAGGGCCGTAAAATTGCTGCACGTTCTTCTTCTCATGTACCCGCCGAAACCCCCGTGGACGCAGGCGAGGATCCCTTTTCGGCTGCTGAACAAGAAAGAGCATTTGACATCACTGTGTCTTCGCCCAAAGTAAAGCAGCTGTTCAATATTTTTCACCCGACGGATCCCATTAGCTATCGCCTGGAACCTTTGATTGCACCAGCTATGTCCGCACTGAAACCACAGCCCCTCCCGTACACCAAGAAGGGTATTTTCGGCGCCCCAGCTGCCCAAGGGTTGACCGGCATTGGTGCTCGGGTTGGTCAAGGTGTTACGGAATTCTGGACGAGTGTGAGCTCAGGTATTGCTAGTAATCTTCTTAACCGGAGCTTGGGTATCAGTGGGGCGGATGCAACAATGCACTCTTCCGATTTGACCGGCCAAAAGTCATCTAGACCGCTCTCAATTGGCGCAGGTACAAATATCGCTGCTGGTGTGATACCAAATACTCGCGACCCCGACATTGCGATTATCAACGACGAGAAGAAGCGCAGGCTGCAAAAAGAGCCAATTGGATCTGGCGAAGATGGCGAGCATCCTCCAACCCTCATTGACTCTGAAATCGAAACTCTTTATGCCGGTTTCCAGAAACATAGGAAGAGCCGAGAGAGTGCCAATGGGCGGGATATCGAAAAGGACCTTGAGTGGCAGGAGCTGGAAGAGCGAAGCCGCAAGCTGAGGCGCGAGGAGGCAAAGATCAGAGCGCTGAACTCAAATGGTAGAGTGGATTACAGCATTCAGGAAGGCGTAAGTTCCTCTTTTCTGTATTTAGATTATATCGCTTGCTAACACGAACAGGCTTTTGATATCTCGCTCCTTGCTAGCATCGCCAGTCACCTTTCTTACTGGGTGGATGAAGACGTCAGCCATTTCATAGTTTCGCAGCTGTTGGCTCGACATCGCGTTTTCATGAAGTAAGAACCGAACAGACCTTAGGCATGGGTGCTTCCTCAGACCCTCCAGAGTACAAATGTCTCTCCTTTCCGGATGCTTCTTTGGTTAATTCAATATGTGAACGTATACAGCAAACCAAGCACCATCATCAATTACACCCGACACGAGCAGCTGACGTGTCCGATGGAAGACCGATAAGGGACGCTGCTCACTCAGATGTCCCGGAAAAAAATTATCTGCTCCGCCTCAAGGGAGATGATTCAGCAAAGGGCCCAATCCTGGCAACGATTCTTCGTCCTCCTGTAGCTCAATGCGCTTAAACTCAGCGACAAACCTCACTTTCCGTGAGGCGCGGGCTCCCCGGTGATGACTTGCTCAGCTTGTCGAGTTTTTGACACCAGTCCAAATCTATGAAGAGGATGTTGAGCAGAGTGCCGAGCTGCGCTTCTAGAGTGGATAGGAGGGGGCCCCAATGAGAGCGGTAGTTCAGATCTTCGCCGCGCGCCCGTATGCACCTACTGTGAGTTCGTAAAAGGACATTTCTTATGGATTCCAGTATGGAACGGGAGCCTTGAGAACTTATACGCCAACCGCTTTCCTCAATCTTGTGAACTACATACGTGTTGACAGTGGGAGGATGATATGTAGTGTTTAACGTGTCAAACCTCTTTTTTGATGGCATCAAGCATTGCGAGCTCCGATCAGACTGATATGCTGATGAACATGAAATGCGGATTGGGGCAACATGCGCAATAGTTGGAGAATACTCCGTGCATGTTCTAAGTTATCATGTATTTTAACAATAGGTTGGGGCACCAATTCTTAGACGCTTCAAGTTTTCCACTAAAAGTATATAAAAGCCCAGTCCTACCAGAATGCTGAGTTTTGGTTAGGGACTGGCTCTTAGGTACCGCAAATAGCATACGTTGTCAATTTCGCTCGCCGATGGTTGATAGACAAGGTATAAGAGAGTCTCACGAATTCTCTCACCATTATGTGACCGTATACGGACGGTGTAAATCTGAAAGGGTATCACCGTGCAAATAAACGTTAGATGGCGGTGGGTTTGCATTGGTCACAACATTATCCTTATTTCTCGACATAATTACTGTGAGGTAGCATGTGGCAATCTTTATGCTATCTCTCAAAGTGGCGATGTTGGTGGTGTTAGATCTCCGACGCCGTCGTTCAAAAAAATAGTGTATTGCGATGCAGAGTAACAAGAGATATACTGTAGTGTTCCTCCAGAGTTCATACTTTTAGATTTCAGCGGTAGTTGAAGATCGTCTAATGTATCTTTTAACCATTACAGGTAAAACAGGAGATTATAATTGGACTGTAATGCTCGCTCTTCCAAGATTAGATCCACTCATATTAAGCAACATATCGATTTTTGGGGTTTTCCATAGAGTATAAATTGCCCTACTATTCAGAAAAATTTTCCCCATTCATCCCTCTAATCTCTACTTCAGAGTCAGCTCCCCGCAAATGCAAGCTTCCCAATTCCCTATCCCCAAAGAATTCCCGTCCAAACTCCGCCTCGTCAGACCCCTAGACAAGCGCTCCAGCGATGAGATCCTCACACCGTCGAACAACACGCCCCAGGGACCTCAGAGAAAATGTCTGGATATACTGGCACTCCGAGGTGTCCTCCATGCCCTCCTGGTGCCGTCATAACATCATCGACTGGGTCCGCCTCCTCGGCCCCTCCTGGACCATCCATGCTCTCAGCAGCCTCTCCGAGTCACCCAACTACGCCCTCAAATGGATATACGCAGACCTGCTCCCCGAGGCATTTGTCAAAGGAACAATGGATGGACCCTATGTGGGTCCCCATAGAGCTGATTTTCTGAGGGGCGCGGCGATTTGGGATGTATGATTGTGTATGAGTGGATGTTGTGTGTATGCTTGTGAGGCATTTGGACAAGGTTCGTTGGGTGCAGTTGGAGGATGAGAGCAGCCCGTATCCGATTGCGGCGCCGTGGATGTATCAGCAGGCTATGGCGAACCATTTATTGCGGCCAAGAAGAAGGATTGGTTTATTAAGCGCTGGTGAGTGAAATACTGAGAATAATTTCATTACCCAAAATCCATAATCAATCCATTGGGACTTTTTTTTTAAAAGATTTGGGACGCAGGCAAAACCTCTTCATCCCACCTCTGGCGGAACAAGCAAAGCTACTCCGGCATTTCCCTCGGCTCCCTGGTCTCCTTTGTGAAAAACATCCGCCTCGAAGACAGCGCAGCTCGTGGCGTCAAATGGGACTTCTGCGTCGGACCCCTTACCGTCCTGGGCTACATCGGCCAGGTTCTCTCCTTCTCGCGCGTCGGCTGGCTGCAGGAGCCGGGTGACGGTGGGTTTGACGGCGTCGAGTATTATATGACTAAAGTCCCCTTATCCAACGCGTTGACAGGGGACTGGAGCGCGGAGCCTGTTTTGGGGTTTAAGGGCGAGGATTTCTTTCATGCACTGGCGACGCGCCGGGATGTAGATCCGGAGAGCGAGGAGTATAAATTAGCGTATCAATGCGTATGGAAGATCTCAACGAGTGCGAGTTTGTAGAGAATTACGCATGGGAAGAACCTCACGCGGACGCCGGCGCTGGGGACTTTTTGGGATTAAGAAGAAAATGAGGGGAAGAGAGTTGAGGAGGGAACTTTTGCAGAGCTGTTGAGGTACGGGAGTGTTAGATCCGAATAGAGGACGGGGGAGGATTAATTATGTAGAGCCGGTGAGGCCGGAGGAGGTGTGTATTATTCGAAAGGGGCTTCTGGAGGCGTAGGGAGTGCATATATTTCTTATGAACGGTAAAGCGATATGGATATTTTTGGTTAAGGAATCTGAGCCTGTATATTATTCCATTCCTTTATTATATCTGTTGCGCTTCATGATTCGATTTCGACAGATGAAACAAATGTGTCTCTCGGATCATCTCCAATGCGAATCTGAATAGAGAAGCAGAGATGCGTACTATCTCTATCTGTAATGCAGTGGTCTATGACCTCCTCACCATGGAGTTGATGGAGCGAAAGGCCTACTGGCTCATTTCAAGATTGAGAGAATCTATTTTGGACTATCCCACAAGGTGAACACATTCAAGGCGGACAGTAATATTCTCATTGTATGGTTGGCCATAGAGTAAAACAGTTGGACGCGGTAGCTATGTATCAATTAGAGGCTTTTTGGACAAGAATGTTAGCGCAGTGAGAATTATGCGGCCCAGCAGCGACTGCTGTATACTCTTCGCAGCTTGTGTAACGACGAGGATTTGTGAATCTGGTTTCCCCTTCAATGAAGACATAAGCTGTTCCTCCATTTTCTCTGAGAGTACTTGTACCTATCAAGGAAAAGTCTATTTCATCGTGACTGTTTGGAAAATTATGACTTCATGTAGCCTCGAATGTACCTGAAATACTTCATATAGACGTGATTGGGCAGTGATTAGTACAACACCACCTGGACATCTGTAACATAGCCATGACAACCAGATATGCCGCGGGCGGGTTACCCAGGGTCCTGAGTCCTTGCTCACAGCCGATCCATTTCATTTGGAGTTTAAGCTGGGTGACTATATCGAGCATGTATACATCTATATATGGGAAATCAGATGATGAGAAGATATCAGTGTCATGAAAATTTGGAAGGGGTGTATTTCGTCGACGAGAACATAGAGACATATATGACCGTCTTCGCTCTCCTTCAGCTCAAACGTAAAAGCCGGGTAGTTATACGTCTCGTTCTTGGTAACCTAACCAGATGGGCCATTAGATTACCTACGTGATAGCCACGGCTCGGAAGATGATTTACTGAGATTGGCAGACATAAAGGTCTAAAAGTTTGCAAAGACTGTCCGCCCAACCTACCTTCAGTTGTTTGAAGCTGGAACTGACGTAGCCTTCTTCGGAAATAACTGCTGCTCGGGACAGATATTGAGTTATATATCGAAATATGGGAGCATCTCAACTGTTTCCAGGTTCAATATGCCTCGGAATGATGAGGGGTGTCTTTGCCCTAAAACTCCATGGGATGGGGCCCTTTACGAATCAGTCACCAGCATTGATGATCGCAAGCTCAACATAAAGCTACTGCGTCCAGTACGAGAGACTCCAAAGTGTAATTGTCTCGCTATAAAGTGGCGTACGCAACGCCGAAACCAAAATTGATACCGGCCAGTACATACTCCCATATTGGTCAGAGGAGTTTCATTAGACACCATTTTGGAACCTTAGAAGATATTCAGGAACGATTGATACCTGAAGAATTAGGTAAAATTCAGAAGGCACTCCGAAAACCTTTACATGCTGCCGTGTGTAATACATGGGAGTGAGGCACTTAAACTTTCCCAGGGGGTGAGAAAGATTGCCCAAAAAGGGGATTCTGGAATCATTACTATTGCGCTTTGATTTTGTAGCTTTCCAAATTGGGGTTTCGTATATTGGGTCATTTTTCTATTTTCGTAATATCACCCAATTCTTTCCCTCCAAAACATCGAGAACATTGACAAGTACGACCCGTGAGATGGAAGGAAGGATCGGAAGTTTCCATATTTAACGATCAAAACAGGACTATATAACTCAACTTGACATATAGGAGAATTACTCCCTAGCACCCAATTTACCCAAAGTGTGTTCACTTTTGCAGACTAATCCCAATTCCATGAACGCGCAGCGACGCAACCCAGGTTGTCCCACCCCTTGGGCTTCACCGAAACCTTCGAACCTCCTCCTGGCGAAGGCTTACCCGCCTTTGCTTCCCTTGAAAGTTTGTCCCTCTGCTTCAGCCGGTTTGCAAAAATTGCAGCTGCCCCGGAAATGGTTGGGATAGTCACATCTGTCCCGCCCAGGACTGGCATCTGATCGAGCGAAAGAACGCCAGCTTTGTACATGGCATGTACAGTGGGATGGACGTTAGCACCGAGAGGAATATCTCTCATGGCTCCGAGATTGGGTGGGAGGTGCCGTGGGACCCATTTTCCGTCTTCCAGTTCGAGACGGGAGAAAATTGGCAGAATTTCTAAAGAACTTAGCTGACGAACTTGCAGAACCGGGTCACCGTACCGAGTATCCACCAGCACATAGTTCCAACCCACGATGCTCCGCGACCAAATGCGAGCATATCATGCGGCTGCATCGTCTCTACGCGTATTTCGTGCTCCGATCTCTGCTTCTGGAACAGCCATCCTAATATTCCCCTCCGCTTGAACTGCTTGCTGTCATCTTGACGTATGACAGGCCCTTTGGTCCACGCAAGCTTGCAATCTGGAAGCTTCTTCACTTCTTCAATCATCCACTCCAGTGGTGTGTCTGATAGCAAATATCTTTGGTCTTGAGCAAAGCCCCAGCCACCACCAACATCCCCATGGTTGCCAGCGAACCAAACCTCTTTGACATCGCTCTTCCCTTCTCGCTGGGCCTGTTCGTCAATATGGAAGAGAGCGGGTTTGAACTTGAGTCTCCTCTCATGAATCGATATGGCATGCCGGATATGTTTCGCCGGCGGTTCGGCAATGACCTTATACGACTTCTGGTGCAAAGGAATCTCGAAATTACCTACACTGTTGACGCAGTCGAAGAGTCCGAGGAAATGGACTTCGACGTCCGGTCGGCAGAATGTTGTCTTGAACTTCTTCATATATTCTACTCTTGCTATATCGGCTTTGGTCTGTGGGTCGTTCCCGCGGGTACGCTGAAAGTCACTGAAAGTGTCCCATGCAAAGCGGACCATTTCCTCGTTGCCTCTGGATAGAAGGCCAATGCTGTACAACATTTCAGAGAGAAATCGCGCTGTGTATGCTCCACGAGAGAAGCCGAAGATGTATATTTCATCACCCTCGTTATAGTACCGCATGATAAAGCGATAGCCGGCTAAGACATGATGAACGAATGATGTTCCAACGCCTTGGTCGATGGCTGTAAATACTTTGGATTTAAGCCGCGTCCAGAGGTTGCCGGTTGAAGAGTTAGAGTTTTGGTGTTCGACGTAGGTTCCAATTCCCGCTATTCGTCGTTAGATGATCTGATCCTTCAAGTTGGTGTACAACACTAACGCTGATAGTAGTGGAACTGATTGGGAGTATTGCGATCAAGTAGCTGGTAGATCTTGACAATGTTCGTATCAGCTTCATCGCCTAAGAATTTGTTTCCAGTTCCGTCAAAACATAAAACCAAGCGATTCGGAGAGTCTTGCTCTTGGCTGTTGAACTGTTCAGTACTCATGATTGTTTTTAAACTGGTCTGCGCAATCACTGATGAGAGAATAGGGCGAGTTTTCAACGCTCAAGGAAGAAGGAAGAGTAGGACCTGGAGTGAACCTGGAAATATTGAGATACCGACGAAGGCTTGAAAGAACCAACCCGATATTGCCCCAAGGCCGAATACTACCTCTTACAAACAGACGGGGTAACCGATATGGATTGGCACCAAACTGTCGGTGTGAATTAATACAAACATATGATATCTTGGTTTAGGGGATACGGTAGGGTTACTTTCATATATTGATTCGCTTTCATGCGTCTGACCGATCTGCAGATTCAGCGCCTTGAAAAATAATATCCTTTTTCAGGTCCTCAATACGTTACCAAAGAGCGACGCAGCTAGTAACTGAGCTGAACTTGCGCGAGGTGAAGGCTTGCATATGCAATGTGAGTGTCAGTCGGTGCAGAAGGTAAGTACCGTTCCAACTCAGTACATACTTACAACTACTGCAGGCAATAACAAATAGGTAATGATTCGCAGAGGGTCTCTAGAGAGCGGCTGTGGAGATAGAGTGCTGACTGGATACAGGCCGCGACCCTGCAGGTTTCCAGCTCAGCCAGACGTTGCTCAGCTCGTTCAAGACGCCTCAGACAGGGTCTCAACCGTGTTCATTTTATAATACAACCACCATTGCACGACCGAGAACAGTCTTCGATGCAAGCCACTATCTGAAATCGCCGACGTACAACTGCACTAAACTCAGCTTGTTGTATATAATTCTTCTAAAGGATGTACTACAGAGATACCCCGCAAGCCATCAGAATGATCGACCAGCTCGTCCAACCCTGGAGACCCTCGTCTGCAAGCTTCAGCTTCCCCACGTAATTCATGGCTGGCTGGACGTTGCGAATTCAGCATGCGAGCGTCCCGTTTGAGCTCTCCTCTTAATTGGCGTCAACATCAGCGGCTACAATGCTATTTCGGCGTGGTCGAGATGGACACTACCTCAAGCATGTCGTGCACTTTTCCATAAACCAACCACTTGGAGCTGGCCAGCTGAGAGAAACTGAAGTTATAAGCTCTCAACTAACTCTGCCATGCACCCCGACTTTTTCCTTCATTTTCATCATCGATCATTTTCATCTTTATTGGAGCCCTCTTTGTGGATCAAGATGGTTCTCGAAAATGTTGATTCCAGAACCGTAGCGGCAGGTGCCGCGGGAATCAGTGCTCTTGGCTACTTGCTGTATAATCAGCAAGCTAATAGCATGCCTAAGAACGTGAAGGAAGAGAAGTATCAAGGTGGAGAATCCTATGGAGACCCAGCAAAGGTCCAGACAGGCCTTGCCAATGACATCAAGATTCTGGCGTCGAAAGGGAAGCTCATTTCCAGCGCTCAAGCGATTCTGGAACTGGCAAAAGACAAAGGGAAGCCCATTGACGACAAGAAAATGACGGTATGTTTTTTCGGAATTGCGAAGAAACAAACTGACAAGTCCTATAGATGGAAAAAGTGATCGCAGTGGCAGCAGCGCTGCCCGAAACCAGCAAGACGCGAGGAAAGCTCACTGAGGTGATGATAGACGGGCTATGGGATAGCCTCCAGCATCCGCCATTGAGCTACATGGGTGATAAGTTTCAGTATCGGACCGCTGACGGGAGCTATAATGTTTGTTTCCTCATCGTGCGCTCGACGTGAGTTAACATTAGCAGAACGTCCTCAATCCGGATCTTGGGAGGGCCGGCACGCCGTACGCAAAGACTTGCCGGACTGATAAGAAGTTGCATGCAGTTAAGCCTGATCCGGGGCTTCTTTTTGACTGTGAGATGTCTTTGACCCTTAATCAGAGCGTGCTGAAAGATTCTAGTGCTCATGTCACGCGAAGAAGGAGGGTTCAAAAAGAACCCAGCTGGCATATCTTCAATGCTCTTCTACCACGCGACCATAATTATTCATGATATCTTCAGAACCAATCGTGCTGACCCGAATATATCGGATACCTCGTCTTACCTCGACCTCGCACCCCTCTACGGTTCCAACAGGGATGAGCAGCTCAAGGTTCGCTCCATGAAGCTGGGTCAGCTGTGGCCCGATACGTTCCATGAGCGACGATTGCTCGCCCAACCACCCGGTGTTAACGTTATGCTGGTTATGTATAGCCGCTTTCATAACTATGTGGCGGACATCTTGTACAAGATCAATGAAGGAAACAAGTTTCCAGAGCCTGATAAAAATGTGCTGACCGACGAGGAGTTCGAAGCCGCGGAGGCAAAGTTGGATGAGGACTTGTTTCAGACAGCCAGATTGTATGCCACCGCACCATTCCCGATCTTCAAATCACTGACCATTATATAGGGTTGTTGGTGGCTTGTACATTAACATTTCTCTCCATGATTATCTCAGAGGTCTCACCAATGCCCATCACTCCGATACGGACTGGACATTGGACCCACGTGTTGCTATTGGTAAACACTTTGCGAGTGATGGTACACCGCGGTAAGTCGCTGTATATAAATTTTAACCCTACTCTAGTTCTGACTTCACCTAGTGGTGTGGGAAATCAAGTCTCTGCCGAATTCAACCTGCTATACCGATTCCATCCCATCATTTCTCAGCGCGACGAGAAATGGTTGGAAGACTTTCTGACGGGCCAAGTTTTCAAAGGGATCAAGAAGCCCTTGCATGAACTAAGTCCAAAGGAGCTCCTCACCGGCTTGCTCGCATATGAAACGAGTATCCCCAATGACCCGAAAGTCAGAACTTTCAACGGACTGAAAAGAAATCCAAAAACCAATAAGTTTAATGACGCCGACTTGGTCGAGGAGCTGAGAAAGAGCATTGAAGAGCCTGCAGGCCTTTTCGGAGCAAGAATGGTCCCCAAAGCTATGCGGGTGGTAGAAATCCTGGGCATCCTGCAGGCCCGGAAATGGCAAGTGGCATCGCTCAATGAATTTCGGGACTTCTTTGGTCTCAAACGGCATGAAAGCATGGAGGACATAAATCCTGATCCAAAGATTGCTGACATTTTGCGTTCTCTTTATGACCACCCTGATATGGTTGAGCTTTATCCGGGTCTTTTCCTGGAGGAGGGAAAACCGGACATGAATCCTGGCTGTGGTGTAAGTGTTCTATCCCAATAGCATGTTGCATTTTAGCTAACAGTCGTTTAGGGATGCCCTCCATATACTGTAGGAAGAGCTGTATTTTCCGATGCCGTGACGCTTGTGAGGTCAGACCGATTCTATACCTTGGATTATACGGCCTCCACTTTAACAAATTGGGGTATCACTGAGGTGGCCCAGGACCCCAAGACGTAAGTTAGAATACCCGTGAAGCCCTGGAAGCATCACTAATCGTACCTAGACTTGGAGGATCCATGATGTACAAACTTATTCAGAGATCCTTCCCAGGATGGTTCCCATACAACTCCCTTCACGTCATGCAGCCATTTTATACCAAAACCAAGAACGAGGAGATTGCCAAGGAAATTGGAACCCTCCAGCTCTACACTCCCGCGGACCCAAAGCCACCTCATGTGCCCAAGATCGTGACGGGCAATGAAACTGTCCGAAAGATCCTCACCAACCAACAGGCCTTTATTGTGCCCTGGCTGCCCGCTTTGAACGATCTTTTCCCTGGGAAGAGAGACTTTTCCTCCTACATGCTTTCCGGGGACAAGCCACTTCACACTCTTCAGCGTAACCTAGTAGGAGATTGTCTCTATGGCCCACAAGGTTTCAAGCAGCTGCTCTCGGAGAGTGTGACGGACATGGCGAAAAAGTACCTTGCAGCGGAGGAGTTCGAGGTTGGTGCATCTGGGAAACAGATCGACATCCTGAGAGAGTGAGTCCCCCTCCGAAGACATTCATAAATAGCATTCCGACCACTGACAATAAATAGTGTTGCCATTCCGGTCAACGCCAAAATCTTAGCTGATATTTTTGCTCTGGACCTGAAGACCAACGACAATCCATACGGTTCCTTGAAAATTGCGGATTTGTACCGACATCTGATCAACGTACGTATTTGGGGTTTCAACAACAACGATCCTGCCATGGCATGGAGGCGCAGGGCTTGGGCGACGGAAGGTGCAGAAGTCCTTACGAAATCCTGCAAAGAAGTTGTCGACAGTATTGAGCTTGAGACCAAGACTGGTCTTGCCTGGTTATTTTCTCGAAGGCCGACCCGGCCTAATAGGGCGAAGCAAGGGTCACTCACTTCGTATGGTCGGCAGTTTGTGAAGGAGCTTTTGGCTGCTGGAAAGACGAATGCCGAAGTCGCCGATATTTGCTGGCTGACTGCTCTCGCTGGCGTCGGAGTTCCGGTCGGCGTGGTATGTTTCATCACTTTTCAGTTTGCTTCTCATATTGACCAAATTTAGTTTACTGAAGTCTTGAAATTCTTCCTTGAGCCGGGAAGTAAACAGTACTGGGCCACGATACAGGATCTAGTTGCGCAGAATACGGCTCTAGCAGATCAGCGAATCCGAGAGTACGTGCTGGAAGCGCAGAGGTTGACAAGTACTCAACGCAATCTCCGCGTCTGCGTACAGCCTGTTACCGTGGACGGTGTCGCGTACAAGCCGGGCGATGCTGTTGTTTGTCTTTTGGTAGGGAATCTTGTTAAATAGTTTCCCAGTCCGCTGCTTACTTCCTCATAGGGTCCTGCTTGCAAGGATGAAAAGGTTGTTAAGAATCCCGACAAGTTCCAACCTGGGCGCGATAAAAACGCGTACATACACTTCGGCTACGGCCCGCATGAGTGTCTGGGACGTGAAATCGCAATCACCTATGTGGTTAGCATGATCAAGGTGTGCGCGTCTCTTAAAAACCTTCGTCGAGCTCCGGGCCCAATGGGACTCTGCAAGTACATTACTGTTGGTACAGAACGCTGCTATTTGAATGACAGCTGGTCATGGTTAACATTCGATCCTACAAGTGAGTCTCAATTCTGGCATCTTCAAACCTCCCAAGTTAATCCATGCCACAGCGTGGAAACTCCACCACGACGGCCTGGGTAAAGGCGTATACGACTCCTCTCCTAAGCGTATCGATCCCGACTGGGACCTTGACAGCATTAAGCGCGATATCACGCGCATGTACAAAGCCAAGGCCCAGAAAAAGGGCGGCGAAACCAAAGACAAGAAGGACGAGGAGTCCGCAAAGGAGCTCTCGAATGCCGATCATTCACATGAAGAGTTCTTTCAAAGACAGTCTAGTTCGGAAGAGAGTTCAGCTTCGATAACCAGTTTCGGGAGTCGCAGCTTTGTGAATTTTAGCTCCCATGAGGAGTTTCACGAGCATGAGAGTTAAAGGTCGAGGGCTTATATTTTAACCGGGACAGCAGCTGCACCTTGCCAAAAGAGCTGTCTTGGGAGTATTGTTGTGTGTAAGGTCTCTTCCAAGGTGTCCGATGATATGCAAATCGTGGATGTTTTGGATAATTCGAGTACGTAGCAGCTTGGAGTTAGGAGTCCAAATTTTATCACAGAATTGCAATTGTTACGAGAGGCTACGTAGGGAGGCTTGAGAGCTAATAAAGGAGCTTCGATTGGATTCCTATGTACTGTATCTTATGATAAAAGTAAGACGTCACATGAAGAGAAAAGAAAATACAGGTTCGCGAGTTGAAAAGTTCTGCTAGGGTACTTGGTCTATGCATTTAGCCCAGGTGTCACGGGGTTATATACAATCCATTTGGTTCCACGACAAGTTTTCAGTGAGTCTTCCTAATAGCGCTCTTGGCGGAGCCTCATAATTCTAGCTTGAACAATTTGAAAACCTTAAGACTATATGAAATAACTACATGATAGTTCCAGGTAGCTTCGAGACGTTATCTTTCAAAAGATTGACAAGCCTAGTAAAACGCCGACGTAGCAAGCTCTGAAGGAATGAAAGTGTTCAATGACCTTTATCTGCTCATTTTCCTATGCCTTAAAATTGAACAAAAGTAAATAATATAATATATACGACCATAGGTAGGAGAAAATAGGGCTTCCCGTTCGATCAGCTGTACTCAAGCTCCTAACTGGCTAGTTAGTATT
>ML994071.1:0-50626 GCA_010093945.1 Delitschia confertaspora ATCC 74209 | reverse complement strand
TTATAAGGTCCTTGCCATAAAAGAACGCGCCCAAAATACTGATAAGATAAGGAGCTTATGCAACGTATTTCATACATAAATATAATACAATATCATTGACATCATTCCCTATCGCTGCCCATTCTCATTTAAGGGCTCTGACCCTTCGCCTTCCCTTGGTTTGGCATCAACTCATTCTCCGGCTCTAAACTTTTCTTCTCCCCAAACTCCAACGTCTTCCTTCTTTTCTCCTCGACCGGCTCACTTGGATCATGTTTCATCGCGGCCTGGCTCTGCGTCGGCTCTTCCTGTCATCCAACACCATTCTCCTCTGGGTTACTAAGGGGTGTCTGCATGGACTTTGTATCCACTTGCTTGCGACCATCTGTTGCGCGGGAATTCAGCACCCCTTGACCTTGGGCGCTGGAGGCCTGGCTGCCGGAGACATTAGAGGATTGGCTGGGACTGGCGCGGGAGGGGCCGGTGGGAGAGTCGGCGTATGTGCGAGTGTGTGGGCGGGCGATGAGGGCTGGTCAGGTGTTAGAGTTGCTGGGTGTAAGTAGGCGGAGAGCTTGTTAGAGGACTGACCTGAGCCTCTTGGTGAAATCTAGAAGGCCGACCGAGCTGAAAGGCAGCGGATGATTCTTAATGCCATGGTGTGTTATGGAGAATAATTGAGGATATGCAATTGTATGGGTTTTGTTGCTTGCGTAAATTTCTTGGGTATGAAGGAGCAGTGAAAGATAAGAGAGGTCGTGGTGCGCGTAGGCACTTGTAGTTGTACTTAGGTCAGTATGACCAACCTACGACGTCATCATTAAGAGCTCCGAGCTACCTTGCATACATGCCAAAACATCAACGAACCCCATCCCTTAACTCGGTAGAGAGCCGGAGATCTTTGAGATAAGTTATAGACGCCCAAGTGAGGAGAAAAAACGTAGTTCGTCATATCGTTATAAGAAAGTCTCATTCTTATACTAGAGTGTTCCTTTTTGGTGTACCATGTTGAATGTCGGGCCTGCAATTGATACTAAGCAAGTTAACGCCGAGTTTGGGAGGAGACACAGTTCTACTTCTCTACCAGAATTCTAATATCGGGAAAGTCCTCTAAATTCTTCTTGAAAGATACTCTTTCATCCTCTAGCGACCAAATAATCAGCCGTTCTAACACCTCCCTTCCCTCTTCTTCAGAAGGAAGCCAATGCCCTCCTTTTTCTAGAAACACAACCTGGCTATCCTTAGTAAGGTAATCCGAAATCCCTTCGAGACACAATTGAGGATCAAACGCAGGGTCATTCCGTCCATAAACAATGGTAGCAGCCGTCTTCAATGCTCCGGGAGGACCCTCATCGAAGAGCCCTACCCCCGTTCCCGAATGTCTTCTGTGGCTTTGGGACTCTTTGAGCTCGTTGAGAGCTACGATGGTTCCGAGAGACTTTTCCCAGTCTCCGAGCACGAGGCCTTCGCGGTAGAGGCGTATTTTCTCGGACCAACCGCCATCCCAGACGCGCATAGGGTATTGCGGAGCAGGCCAGTCTTCGTTTTGAAGGGTTCCGGGTCCAATATCAGCAGCCATGCGCTCTGCAGCTTCGGCGTTAGAGGCTTCCCTGTTTAGATTGCTCGCCTGCACTCTATGGGTTGTTCTCAAGAACCACATATTACCCATCCACCCTAGGCAATGGGGCAACGGCCAGGGCAGGTTGAACACGAATATGTAGTAAGAACAACCGAGCTGGCTCAGGACGGGAGAAAGATTTGTGGAGGCACGGGCAAGTAGCCGTGGTGATGGGGGCCATCGCAAAGCCGTATGGAGCATTTGTTTTGACGACGCGATACGTCTTTGAGCATTTGCGTAGACATGGCGAGGCTGATACAGAATTAGAAGATATGCAACAGAAACAGAGGCCACAACGTACAATCACAGCGCCTGCAATGATAAAGCGGTCGACGAGTTGGGATGCTTCAGAGGCAAGCCTAGCGGCAATGATACCTCCCCAGTCATGGGCGACGATTAAGACCTTGCCATCGGCTTGAAGGTATTCCCTTCTCATACTAAGAACAAATTTTGTTATGGCCTCCAGGACTGATTTAGGGCCATGATCTGGTAGACTGATGCTGCCGCCATAGCCTGGTAAATCGAGAGCAATGAGAACCGAGTTCTGTGAGAGTTTGCTGGAGATAAGAAGATGTTTCCAAAGGACCCAGCTATTTGGGAACCCTATAAGTCTAGTCTGAGTGGAGGGAGTCGTATAAAAAGCGACAACGTCACATACCATGAATGAATATAATGACATTATTGGGATTCTCGATGCCGGCATTGACAACATAATGCAGTCGGCGCTCAGATCGAAACTGGAAGAATTTGTGTTTCAGGCCCATGGGTGACCTCTTCAGATCCCAAAGCTCATTTTGGGCTGTTTGCATATTAGAATGAGTCTGGAGCCTAAAGGGAATGAGGGCGGAATTGATACCATGTGCAACTTGGTCCGTCTCTTTCTGAGAAGGTTTCGTAAAAAGGGTCCCATCCCGGGCCATAGCTGCAATAAACCCTGCCATACCTACTAGACCATAGAGGAAGCTGAATCCACGCCATAGTATAGCAGATATGGCAGACATAATGATGGTGTTCACATTCAATGGTAAAGTGCAGACGAAGATACTCAGAGTAAGAGCGGCTCAGCAAAGTTGAGAAAGTGAAGGTTTGTCGCTGTCACTGCTCTTTCAGAGACTGCTTTGGCATGCTGAAGCGGTCGATTGTCAACAATGGAGTATGTTTGGCTTACTACTTTGAAGGTTGGTGAGATATCGCACACCGTATCACCCAGATAATCCTTGCATATGCCAAGACAAGTTACGTAGTTAACCCTTTTCTATCCACTGCTTAAAGCCATTCTTTTATAATAAATATAAGACTGAAGCGGCGTTAGTAGCCTTAAGGTATACTTAGAGCAAGGTATATAATTCTAATTACCGCTACCGTTAAGGCTTTAAGTATGAAGCAGAAATGGATAACATGCACATCCTTTTCTCTGTAGGACTTCTAGGCTCATGAATACTGCAGCTGTTCTTCCTACATGGGTAGAAATGATGAACACAGCGAGGAGAAGGGGTCCAATAGGCATGCCCTCTTCGCGCAGACTCTGAGAGTCATTAAGGGGCATAGCTGCGATATTTGATCAAGGCAGCATAAGTAGGTAACGTGGTCTAAGTCGATGGTGGATATTGTCGACACTTGCCGTATGGTACACAATCCCCGGACTGCATTCGAGTTGAAAGACGCATCGCGAAGGTTGGTGAGCTAGAATCAGTTTGCTGTGTCGGAAAGAGGACCGAACCACAAGAGGTTTGCATAATCCTTCGGGGCGTACCAGATTCTTTAAACTGAGATGATGATGGCGTTCAAACCTTTCCTCTCTTATGTTCCTTGTCTCTTCTGATCCTCTCCTCCACTCTCACTTCTGCCTGCCTCTGAACCTCCAAGTTCTTGATATCTTTCCTGACAGCCTCGTTTTTCTCGAGCGCCTCTTCCCTAGCCATGAACCTCTCTTTCACCTCTTCTATTTTTTCCTTCATAGTTTCAGCAACCTTCCTCTCTAAATCGTCAGCGGTTGTGAGGTTGTTTTCGGAAATGAAACGCTCTGCGAAGGCATTCGCTGCCGATGCAGAAGATCTGGGGCCTCCCGTATAAGATCCGTGGGGATGCGTCAGAAAAAGTCCAGGTATTGGGGAAGGATGGGTGCGAAGCCGCGAGCTGAGAGGCACCGGTAGCGAGGATACCGGAACATATAGATCATCGTGGGATGGAAACGGTCGGGAATGTGAATCTGGCGGCGGATAAAGGACAGTCTTCATCAGCTCATTCTCAAAGCTCTCATCGTATGGAACATTCTCGGGAGCATAATCAATGGTCGATGGAGGCTCCTGGTCTTCGCCTGGTGTAAGGGGTGCGGCGGACATGACAGGGTGGGAGGCTTAACTACGCTCAGATGTGCTCTTCGGCCTTATGAAATGCGACGCAAAGTTGTTTTTGCAGTTTTGTAATTTGGAACAGATTGATGCATGAAGAATTGACGCATCATGTCTGGGAGCTGTGGGAGATCGCTGCTCATGGTCCGTGCGCAGTTCGTCTGGGGATCTCCGACTTTATCGCCGCGCTGCTTTCTCATCTCTTCCCTAACAACAACACCAAAACATTCTACAAACGTCTCAAAATGGCCGATAAACTACGCGCTCAACAGCAACTTGAAGCTCTTCAGGCTCGCTATGTCGGCACTGGTCATGCAGATACCACCAAATTCGAGTGGACCTCTAACATCGCCCGGGATTCCTATGCCAGTTACATCGGCCACCCAGCCTTACTCCAGTACATGTCTATTGGGCTTGGCCAACCTCGCGAAAAGCTCCGTGCCCAAATGATAGACAAGATGATCCAGCCCGTTGGACCGCCACCAGAGGTTAGTGAGATCCAAGAGTATTGTAATCAGTGGCTAAATTGTTCTCTAGCCAAAGGACTGATAACCCACACCTCTTAAATCGATGTTCACAATCTTCAGAGTATGGCAGAATAATCAGAACCATGCAGGTGCATACGTAACCTTAGAGGTGCTGACATATAGGGTTTTAATGCTCGAAAGTGTGAGGGTGATCAGAAATGGTCTTCCAGGCTATCCGAGAAGGCGACATGGAGTTGTGAAAAGAGGGATCGATAATGAGTTACTGGAACAATGTCACTCGGAGATGGTGATACATCACGGGAATATAATGGCGACTAGATAGTACTCCTCTATATCAGAAATGGAACGTGCTTTCCTTTCTGTCAATACATGCTCTACTCGCTATCACTTCCGCTCCCAGTTGGTCCATCATCGTCTTGCACAATGTCGTCACCAGCCATAATAGCATATTCCCCCTTCTGCAAAATACTCCTTAACTCAGTGTTCCGAGGATCTACCAGCTCAATGGGCTTCAGTTTCGCCTTATTCCGTATCCTTGGGTCGCAACCAGCGTCTAGGAGGATATCCACGATAGGCTGGCCGACGCTTTCCCATTCGGACTTGTCGAGGGAGTTGACGTAGCGCACAGCTCGATGGAGAGCAGTGTCGCGCTCCATTCGGTCTACTTCGTCAATCTCCAAACCCTCTTGGTCGAGCAAAATGTCTAGAACTTCGTCTACGTATGAAACAATCAGTGAACTTTCAATAAATGCTCTAGAAATTTTGCTGGAGATCCACCATAGACAATCAAGTATGGTCGTGACCAGATATTGGTACTTCGACGGTTTACTTACAACTTCCATAGGCAGCCGCCAGATGTAGACACCCATTGCCCAGCCCATCATGGGCATGGTTCAGTGTCTCCGCCACATATTCCGTGGATTTTTTCCCCGCTTTCTTGGCCGCTTTAGTCAGATCCTCTATCGTATCTTCTAATAAAGATATGTTGTTGCGCCGGCACGCTTCAAGGATGAGCTCGCGAGGGGATGCGCCCTACGAAAGTGGTTAGCCAAAATTATCCATAGCCCTGGAGAATGGGAAACACTGAGAAAGATACCTCGTCGTCCGCCATATCTCTCTGCAGCTAACTGGGTATCCTAGGGAGTAAAGGAGGAGCAAATTCCGGAGGGGTATTTGCAACGCGGGGGCAGTGGAGATTGGGAGGGGCTGTACGCTGAGCAAACAGTCTCTCACGTGGCCCAAAAGATCAGTGGTACTGGCAAAATGGAGATAACTAGGATTGTGCGGTAGAAACACACAAATATCAGCTGCAGTTCTACTTGGGGTGGGACAGTCTCGGTGGAAGTATCCCGGACATCTCGGATCGCCCACGCATGCGGCTCAGCCCAAGGACCCCGCACTCTTCTAGGTTAGGAAAGGTGCCCAGAGGCTTAATTATCCTTGCAAAAATGTCCTATGCCCCGCCACTCTGCAAAGTAGTTGGACCTCACTTCTGACCTCTAATCTGCAAAGTTCAGTTGACAACGCCCTCTCTTCTACCTTTCAGATAACATCAAGATGTTGCTCTGTACGTCATTGCTTCCTTCTTATTATATCCAGCACTGATCCTTCCTCTAGTCTGCCCCAACTGCAGCAACCTCCTTACCGTCACCCCCATCCCCGGCGACGACCCGCAACAAGCCGACGAAGCTGGAAACAACCGTTTCGAATGCCGCACCTGCCCTTATGCATTCGCCCTTGACCAGCGGTACTTCGAGCGCAAGTCAATGAAGAGAAAGGAGGTTGAGGACGTGCTGGGTGGAAAGGGTGCTTGGGATAACGTGGACAAGACGAACGTGCAGTGTCCGAACGAGAAGTGCCGGAATGACGAGGCTTTCTTCTATATGCTGCAGATTCGCAGCGCTGATGAACCTATGACTGCTTTCTATAAGGTATAGTTTACTCTTGCATTTAGGTTCGAATATGTGAATATTAACAGATGGGCAGTGTACGAAATGCGCCAAAGAATGGCGTGAATAATTTTCGAACTACATTGTGCACTTTTATGGAGTTTATGGCGCCCGTACAGCGGAGGATATACCCGAACATGCTTGGAAATTGGAATTTGATTCCCCTACTTTGGTCTGTTCTTAGGTCATAATCAGATCTGACGAAGTGTCCTTCCGTGTCGCCCTTACCGAGTTCTACCATTGCGGATATGGACAAACCAAATCAGTCATGCCAAGGAGAGGACACTGGCATAGTTCATTTGCGAATTACTTCGACTTCAGTTCCATTGAGCAGATACCGTGGTATGCCAGTAATAGTTCTCTAAGTTCTACACAATAAAGAGGCTTCTATTTTCACGGGTCCACGGTTTGGAGATTATTCACTACTTTCTATATTGGCTCAACTTTACTGGATCTAAGGCAGCGTTTTGATTGACAATCTCGACTCTTTTCTTGTTTATATGCTCCTTTTGGGATCTCTACTACACGCAGCTCCTCGACTCTTCCGACTCTTTACCTCATGAGATTAGGGACACTGTCCTCCAGGTCTGCCGAAATGTCATTTTGAAGTTGGGTCCTGGATACGGCTCCTTTCTGATTTCAGCACTAAAGCCCTAATAAGGGTCCCATCCATCCCCACTTTCCATCCACGCCATCTCTAGCCAGGCCCATATGACGTCTCCACTTCTTTAGCTCGTTTCTCTACTTTTTTGCACCAATTTTATTTTTATTATTATACAAAATAACAAAATGTATCATATCAATTGATAAACTAGCCCGGCTAGCTCAATCGGTAGAGCGTGAGACTCTTATGTTTCCCGTTCTCTCAGAACGATTGTGGTACATCTCAAGGTTGTGGGTTCGACCCCCACGTCGGGCTTATTTTTTTCTGATTACTACCAATTTTGCTTCTTCATGTGGTTGACAAAGGATGAATTTCGATTTTTGCCGCTCGCGTCGGGATTTGTGGGCGGACACCACGAACTCGAAGGCTTTATTTTACAAAGAACAAAGAATTAGCAATGTCTTCCTTTCTATTTTTTGCTCATCTTCTTATTGTTTTGGTTTCTGTTTTATTTTCGTGTTTTTTCTTTTTCATTGTCAGTCACGGTTGGTATAGTTTAACCCGGATCGGCGCGGTATCTGACTAAAATTTCCTTATAATTATTTATTAGCTACATTTATCATATCAATTAAGGCTGGCTGGCGCAATGGTAGCGCGCACCCCTCCTAAGGGTGAGGCTGTCGGTTCGAGTCCGACGTCGGTCGACCATGCTTACAGAAGCTATTGAGCTTATTTTTATACTTTTTTTTTTTATTTTTCTTTAGTAAGAGTTGGGCAGAAAGGTTTTCATTCCAACCATGTTAATCGACTCTGAAGATCCTTACCCAGAGCCTGTCAGTTTCCAACCCTTCAAGGTTCTATTTCTTTTTAGACAAGACAGAAGTCAGGAGCCGAAGAGTAAGGTTTGAGGGAAAATTTTCTCCACAATGCAAATAGAAGCAGACGTCCACTCACGGTGGTAAGCTGAATTTTTGGTGTTATATAATTTTAATATTTATTTACTTAAAAACAAGTCCTATGGTCTAGTGGTATGACGTTCGCTTCACATTAAGTGCAGTTCAAGCTTTTCTAAAGCGCGAAAGGTCCTGGGTTCGATCCCCAGTGGGACTACATTTTCTCTTTTTGCCTTCCGTCTACTCTTCCTTTTTGCCTTACACGCGTGCCTTCTGCTTGGTTATCAGACTTTAGATGTATGCTCGGGCCTTCCCACTCATAGTTTCTTCGAAATTCGACTTTTGATATATAGGTTCTGTTCTCAAATTGCCCGGTCACAGCCTCTTAGTGAGATGGGAATAATCATGGGGCAAAATATTACCTGCTCGGGGCTGAGTATGAAACTCATGAGATGGACCATACAGAAGTAATTGAGAGAAGATTGAGAAAGGGTTGAGAAAGGGTTGAGAAAGGGTTGAGAAAGGGACTGCGATAGCCTTAATATCGTGGATTTCCCATAACTTTGAGTTAGAATTGAGATAAACCGAACGTGCTCAACACATATAGCTTGACGGAACCGTCAGACCTGCAGCTCTCCAGTACATATCAGAACGTTGGGCTGTGATATGCTCCTGTATTGTCATGCAAGGAAGAAACACTGCTTCAACTTCCAGAACACTTGCAACACCACTCACCGGTCAGAGACGGGTTCACAAGTATACGGCCGGAATGACCCCATTACCCGGGCCGTATACATTCACTTTCTACCAGATTTTTCGGACCGTACTTTTTCATGCGTCGTGGTGGTGGGCTCCCAGATCCAACTCGAGAACTGGGCATGATGGTGGCTGAATTCGGATTACTACACCTTTTACTTTTTAACCCTGTTCTGGAGAAAGGTATTCATGCATTGATAAAGGTTGAACAGTGTTGACAAATACTTACTTATCTGGTGGAGGTGGAAGGGTAGATAGTTTTTACTGGATGGTGGGAAGAATAGGAAAACTGCTAAGTAGAATAGTGCGAATGTGTTGGTAAGCATGAATCACATGATCATACACACAAATATACCAATATGGATGTAAATGTATATATGAAAGAGGTACTTGACAGCCCCTTGTAAGGCTACACAATGCTTATATCTTCATCCCTTGCGCGTGGCAAGGCGAAAACGAGAGGGAGCGTGGTGGTGGAGACAGTCTACAGAATGCACGAGGTCGCAAGAGTAACACACATCCGCACCACAAGAACCCATTACACTGGCTACGAATGACCTTCTCTTCTGTTGAATATTTCGTTGTCGCGGTGGTGAGGTGGTAGTGAGTTGCCGATGAGCCGCTGACGATGGCGATGATAGTTAACGGCGATGATGGCTCGTTTCAAGTCTCTAACAACCCCTCGTCGCGACACTGGACGTCGCGTCTTCACCACCTCCCTTCTCTTCTCCTCCACTCCCTTCGCTCAATCCACATTTTTTGCTCGCCTTGTGCTCGATTGAGAAGAACGATGGAGGAGGATGGCCAGGGTTCAGTCCTGATTCCTGAAACTGCACCCCTCCAAGAGTTTCGTCTTACGATTTCCACTAACCTTCCTCAGCACTTCAGAGGCATCCTACACTCCCCACTCTACCTCCATACCTGCCGGCTCGCTCTTTGTCCGGGCATATCTCCACCATGTCGACATCGCTGCTACTCCCGCAAGGGACGCTCAGTGTGCTGGAAAATAGGCAGCGTGTAGCTGAAATGCTTAATCTGTTCTTCATGGCTCGTTCTCGCTGTCCTGCTAGATGTCTGTTCCCCAGATTGAGGCACAACACCCTGTATCACCACATCCTCAAACTCCTCTTAACCCCAGACTGATCTAGCTCGACTACCGTCGGAATCCCCGTCGATGCCTGCTTTGGGCGAACGGTTCTGCCCCAAGCTGTCGCCGTTCCAGATGTCTGCAGCCAAGGCGCCTCCCGACGCTGCCCTCAAACCAAGCGGTCAAGTTGTTCATTTTGCGTTAATTCTCCAACACGTCATCCCATTTCACCATCGTTGCACCCCAAACTTCTCAACCCCATGTTTTCCCTTATAGTCTCACGGTCCCTCAAGTTGCCCTTCCTTTCCCTTTGGCCTCGTCACTCATTAAAACCCAGCCCTATTGTTGTTCTATTCTTACTTTTTACTTTATTCACTCATTTTTAGACACTGGAGCGGGACTCCTTTCCGCGCTGGTTGCGATCGAGGTTTATCTTCCTCTGACACTCATTTTAGTCCGGTCTTCAAGCCATCTTTTATTCATATTTTAGAAGTCGTACAACACTTATCAGCTAGTCACATTCCTTGGCGCGGATATATTACCTTCACTACTTGTATGTTGCTGGACACTTCCCCCATATCTTGCATTTCCCTCTCACTCTATCTCGGAGAATCCTCCTGTCAGATGCACGTTGGTCCTCATACGATTTTGTACCAGTCCATCCTCAGGGCTAATTAATTGCACCAATGCAGTATACCACGGGACGCACTTTGGGGCCGAAAATCTACAGTCGACAAAGCTAAAGATGGAATTTAATGCGGTTCAGTAAGGCTAACCGATATCAACTCTCAGTGTGGCTAGCTCTTGGCTAACTATGTGGTATATAGATACCGGTCATCATCTAATGCGCCTTTCACTCAACCCTCCTCTCGATATGCGGGTCAAATGATGTACCAATACGGTAACTACGGTCTGCAATCGTACCAGACGCAGGCACCTCAACACCAACAGCACCATCAGTATCAGCACCAAGCCCCGCATTCTCAACAGATGCCACAATCAAGGCCTTCGTCTTCCTACCCCACTTGGAATTTCCAACTTGAACAGAACCAATATAGCCAGATTCCACAGAGCCAGATGCCACTTCTGAGGGAAACAACTTCCCAGGACTCAAGCGATCAGACGAACGGTTCAACCCCTCAGCCAACATCTGTAACGACCAATAGTTTCTCGAGCAGTCTGACTGGCCATGGTCTTCCAGTTACTACTGATTACTTCGTTGGGACTGTAATCGATACCAGTGAGTTTATCTTCCCATCCTTAACATCATATCTCAACTGAATGTTTTAGGCTCGTGGGGTCAAAAAGTGTGCGAGGAACTAGACTCCTTCCCATCTTTGGATCCAGACGTGTCAGACTTCAGCCGGGGATTAATGGGACATGACGAGGATACGTCGATTATTCACCTCGGACAGTACAATAACACAGGTCAAGAGGGCGATGGCCCTGGGGTGTTCAACCCAACGTTGACCCGACGGTTGTCAGAATCGTCATTCTCTATGTCGAGTACTGGCGGAGCACTACAAGAAGCTTCTACATATGAAGAGTTGGGATCTTCTGTTTCTGAAGCGGTTTCATATGCGTCGGATTGCGAGGCTTGGAACAATCTTGAGCCTGCACCAAACCTTCTCTCCCCGCTGGCCTCTCCGAGACGTACGCAGCATGATTCAGTTGTCCGCAGTGGAAGTAGATCTCGTGCATCTCCTGCACCTCACAACAATATGCGCTCTTCGCCATATACTATGGAAAGCAGCCGTTTCAAGAGATGGTCGACCGGTCACGCTCCTACCTCAACTCCATCTAGCTCACGTGCACTTCCTCAGGTTCAGGATCGATATTCTCTGTATGGCAATCGGCTAAATCCGCATCACTCCATGCCGGTCTATCCGCCCAGCGCGTTGAGCAACTTCCAGCTGCAGACTCAAAATGTGCTTTACTCGCAGCCGCATCCTTTGCAATCTAGCAATCCGACATTGTTTGCTTCACCAGATCAACCGTTTCATTTGGAGGTTCCGCGTGCTTTACCCTCTCAAGGGCTGTTCAGATTACTACAAAGCAACGCAGACCGACACGGAGGGTGTGCTTCTCATTTTGCTGATCTCTCTGATCCACCAGATCTCTACTCATCTCTCCACGACGCACCTTCAGACCCGCCCGAATCCGACATGAATCCCTCCGACCCCGATCTCGTTCCGCACGAGCAAGACCTACGTTTTGTCGGAGATCTCTACACTCCCCGCTGGGTTCGTGGCCATGGAAACAAGCGTGAAGGTTGGTGCGGTCTTTGTAAACCCGGCCGCTGGCTTGTGCTCAAAAACAGTGCATTCTGGTACGACAAATCCTTTACTCATGGGGTTAGTGCTGCAACGGGCGCGGCGTTCCAGGGACCGCAGGAGACGAGGAGGACGGAGGGGAATCTCGATGTCTGGGAGGGTTTATGTGGAAGTTGCGGTGAATGGATTGCGCTAGTTAGTAGTAAGAAGAAAGGAACAACGTGGTTTAGGCATGCTTACAAGGTATGTATTTCCCTGTGGGCGTTAATTTACCGTTGGGTTTTGGGAGATGTGGTCGGTTGAGGTTGGTTGAGGTTGGTTAATATGCTAATTTTTGTGTAGTGTCACACTCACCCGAAAGTCAAAGACGGCCCCAAGCGACGTCGTGAAACACATCACACGGTGCGAGCTCGTGCTGCGAGCTCGGCGTCTGCGACATCGTCTTCCTACCCTATCTGCAAAGAAGAGTCTCAACATTCTAAGGTTAACCAGCAGGCAAACTCTACTGCCTCGACAGATCGACATAGTCTTCCTGCTGTGGAATCGGTTTCCTCGTCCAGTAGCCAGGGATCAACCACTACTTCGTCCTCATCTATGCAACCCCCTTCTTTACAGCACACTTTGCAGCATAACTCGCAGAATATCAACACCAGCATTGGGCCAAAACAAGAGCCCGTGGTAGGGCTTTTCAGTCATCCTTTACATCCCATTTCCAGTTTCGGTGGGCAGATCCAGTCTCGGGATTTATCACATCAGGTTAGCGAGCCAGAACTGGTTGGTGTCAAAACTACTATTTCACCGCTCACCAGCTTGGCGAGCATGATCTAGAGCTGGTGGTTTCTTCTTTGCAGGCCCAGATATATGATACTGCAGCATTTGTTATGTATCCTTCTCTCAATTCTTATTTTTGGTTCTTTTGCTTGGCGTTCTTTTAGATGGATTTTAGGCATTTATTGATGAGAGGGTTAATCTCTTCCCATAGGCGAGTTTATTTCCTTTCTTCCTGACATTAGGTTACTTGTTTCTCAGAACTATCCTTTGATATCATTTCCTTGGTGATACCATTCTTAGCACTTGGTCTTTTCGACTTTCGAGATTTCCCTATTATTGGCATTTTCAGGAGACCAAGGTTTTCAAACACAGTTATAAGTTTTAACTGACGACTGATGAATCTCTTAGTTATATACCTTAGGTAACTCTCGTAGATAGATCTGATTCGTATTGTAAATAGATGGTTTGTGATATTATATACCTGTTTGGACACTGCACGCTTTATTTGCCCAGTGAATTCGTCCCACGCGATCAATTGTGTAAATAGGGCTAAGAAAAAGTATCTCGTAACATAGTCAAAAGTCATACCAGTGAAAAGCACCCCCGGGAAGACCGCCACCCGCCCTTCTGTGCAACACTATGGACCCGGATACCTCGATCTCCGCTTCCTTCTTTCCATACTTCGATCTGACATCCGACCCCAAACAGACCCCCATTTAATCTTGAAACCACACACAACATCAGCCTTCTAACATAACGCGGGTCCTTGAAACAGTACCTTGGTGATGCCCTGTCCTGGTGTGGATCATGCTTGTCTTGCGACGTGAGGGCTGGTCCCTGGAGGGGATCATTCTTATTTTGAAATTGAGTGCTAGAAAATGGGATGGAGGGCAGTGGACAGGGGGCGGAATGGGGAGGGAACCGGAGAAGATCACAGGATGGTGTGATTTGAAATTGTTGCATAGTCCCATTAAAAGGAAAAAAGAAGGATACTTGTATATAAAGATTGTGGCTGTAGCGAAATATATATTATATCCTACCAAACAGGAAAAGGAATTATGATAAGAGGCTTCTGGCTCATGGGTGACCATGTCTGGCAAACTTAAATTCTATGACCAACAAGTGCCGAAATTTTTCTTCTCGTTCGAATCCCTATTCCTTGCGTGCCACCGCGTGTCACTGCATGGGGGAAAGAAGAGTAGAAAAGTATGGGGGTGAAAGGAAGAAGAGCTGAAATCGGCATGGTTGGGGCGCGGAAGGGATGAGAGAGTTAAGGATGTGGGGAATTGAGAGATTGGGATGTCAGGGTCGAGTTTTTAGAGGCAGTGAATGGTGGGTCCTGGTAGGCGGAGATTTCTCTCTCAATGCCTATTTTTAGATGACCGAAAAGCAGAAATTCTAGGAATGCTGCATAGGTTCGGAAGGAGGAGAAAGAAAATTGCAAACGGAAGCGATGTGGAAAATAAAGGTGTGAGAGTGTTCGCTGGTCGGACTCCTGGGATGTATTCTTGCAATTGGGGTAATCGCAATGTAGTGCCGATTCGATATTGCGCACCCTCGTCAGACACAGTCTTATAAACCGCCTGCATATTTCGTGGCCCGTAAACTGGTTTCTCTCGGTCATCTTTTGCTTACTTAGTCATAGGTCCTAGGTGTAGCGGTGAATTGCTGTACTGACGACCATAGCCATCGTATATAAAGGTTATGCTCTCCCGTTCCACAACTTCCGGTATTTGACACAGATACTAAAGGACTCTGGTGAGCGCGGCGACATGTACGTCCACGATGCATCGAGTAGCGAGTTGTTGAATTCAATGTCCGCCCCTGGACCTATCCAGAAATATGACAAGTCGTTGAGCCGGATGATGAAGGTCTTAGTGAAGAAGGCAAAGCGTACGATAGGGCGTAAGATTCTTTGTAATGCTTCCTCTCGGTCATCCACCATATCGACGAAGAACGACTGGGTCAGTTTAATGGTAATATCGCGCATATCCGCCGCACTTCTTGCAAATGGAACTCTGAGCTTCGCATTAAGAGTCCGCATCAAGGGACTTTCCGAACTTTTTCTTCATGTTTGGACAAGACGATCTTCGTCTTCCTGATGACATCGAGCTCCAATTCCGTCTTCACCTGCTTGCACGAGAGGCGCAGACCCATGTAGTTGGATTGGAGTTCCTTCTTGACAAACGACGGCGCGACATGTTTGCAGATGTTAAGTCTTATTCCCAGTGAGATAGACAGGAGTTGATCCTTTGTCTGCTTCAGTTAGATTTGGAGTATTCCAGTTATTATATCAGTGCAGATATTTAGTCACTCATACCATCGAAAGAGTTCTTAGAACGCACCGCCCAGCTTCCATCTATTACCGTGATGTTGGAAATGAGGTCCTCATGATGAGATTGACGGTGGTGGAGAAGGAGGTCGATGGTGTTGTTTGGTATGGCTTGGGATTTGAAGCTTTATTACCAAGCGATTTCTACTATCACTAGAGAAACTGGTCTTCGATATAGCGGAGTTAATGCATCAGCGACTAAATATACTTGGGTTTTGATGCCAAGGGATGTCGATGAAAGCCCTGTGTAATGATGATACAACATTCGTAATGCCTATAGAACAAGCACCAAAAACAGTTGTCGCACAGTGTATGGATACCAAAGGAACGAGGTATAAAATTAATAACCATTGGGGAAAGGACTTCCGTTGGTTTTCGATTTCTGGGACTCTTCGCATATTTAGTTGCAGATCCTTTGCAGCAGTAAGGTTGGGAATGGTGTCCAATATGCAGCCACTGGCCAGGCCTGTGTATTACAGAGTCCTTACACAAAAAGAACCACGTAACCGGGTTTGACGGTTCGCCCCATTGAAGAATCAGTATGGCTGCCCCTACTTGCATGGTATGGTCCTCTCAGTGTAGTAATGCGTTAATGGTCTGCAGATAGCACCAGAACCAACTCCTAACAAATACACGTATTCACTCGCCAATTGTTTATATCAGCTCTGAGTAATTGGTGACACGTGCTACGGTGGCATGAGTACGTTCTTGAGCCCT
The DNA here is from genome assembly GCA_010093945.1 of Delitschia confertaspora ATCC 74209. Lineage (NCBI taxonomy): Eukaryota > Fungi > Ascomycota > Dothideomycetes > Pleosporales > Delitschiaceae > Delitschia > Delitschia confertaspora. The sequence goes on along the minus strand of ML994071.1, from coordinate 34,811 downwards.
GGAACGAAAGGAGCTGCGACCAACTAGAAAGGGGATCTGGAGATGGAAGATAGGAAGATACTCCATAACAGCATAGAGAAGAGATATGTACGGAAACAGAAAGTGGAGATACCATTAGTAATTCAAACATGAAAGAGGCTCGAGTAAGGAAGTCAAAGAAAGGGGAAACGTTTTTACTTCATCAACAGAGGAGTACATAATGAGAAGCAGCTTGCGAACGAAGATGTTGCCACACCCATCCGGAAGCGCCTATACTTATCCAAGCTCCGAAATTCTAGGCTGATTCGAACTCCAAATTTGGCTTTGTTGGGAGTGGGGATAAGTATTGGTGAGAACGTTGTCTTTTTCTAAGCGAATTAGTGAACTATAAGTCCACGTACAGACCCAGGGGATTAATAGGGCATAGTTTATTTAGATACAACAGACGAGTTCAATTTCTCTGAGGTTTTCTATTTTCTCCCGGAGATGTGAATATTCAAATGAAGAGGTGAGATAGGACATGGGAAGGAGAAAAACATGCATAACAGGAATGTAACCTCGAAAAATGGAAATTTATTCGTATGATAAATGGAATGATTTCGGCGTTGAGGTAAGTATTTACCATTGCTATTCGTCGTCTGATAGCAAGATACCAAGTTGGGGACGGAGGAGAAAGGAACAGAATGACTTTGTTAAGAGCGCAATGGACTCGAAACACACAGAAGAAGCCAGTACCAAGTCTGTCTACATTGTGGCAGGTTGGACCTGGTAAGAAAAAACAAAATAGAGCGATATCGTGTTCCTGGTTCACGAGACTGTTTCTAAAGAAGTTGGGCTAGTGGTTATGGCAGTGCCAAGAGACATTTACAGCACGTGATTGCGGCTTTTCCCGCTCCGTCTCTGCGAACGAGCTTTTGCCGGCGACAACTCCTTCAACCCCAGAGCTCACTCACCACCAACCCCATCGCCTCCATCCCTCTCGGTACGTTAATCTCACTCGGAGACGCTCCTCAAAGTCAATTAGCTTCTGGATAGCGCTAATCCTCCAGCCCGCATACAGCCCATCATGAACTCCACTCGATTCGTCCGCCCGCTTGCCAGGGCTTTCCAACGCCAGCCTGCTTTCTTCCGTCCGTCGGGCATTGCCCGCCCTGCTGTCGCTGCTACCCAGGCTAAGACCAGCCAGAAGCCCCAACAGATGGTACGAGTTGACATTGTTCAACTTCTCTGAGGGCAGTCACTAATCTCTCACAGACTATTATGCGCTCGGCCATGCCCCAGCTTATCCCCTTCTTCTTCGTCAACGAGACCACCATGGCCTTCATACTCATTCCTTCTCTTATCTATGTCATGTCGAAGTACATTCTTCCCCAGAAGGTCCGCCTCATGGCCGCCCGTCTCTTCATCAGCAAGTTGTAAATGGGATGGAACTATGTATAATAGATGAATATATTTGCTAGGGGCAATTGAGTGGCAGTTCATTAGAGGACAATACCATTGGAATGTAAAATCTCGGGATATGTCATTATCTTCATAAGAGTGCATTCGTAGCGAGACTTCCAAACAACAGAAAGATCCAAAACACAAATACAAAAGACTTGGATCTATAAGAGGTGTACATTGTGTTCAGTTCTTCAAATGAGCCACTCCTAATATATCGGCACGGTCCTGGATTTGCTTACAGACGAACCTCTGCAATCCCTCAAACGACAATCGGCGCCTTTCATCATATTCAGACATACCCACTGCGTGTCAGGGCGCTCCTTCATGGCTGGCAGACCTAAAACCATGGCGCATTCAAATGAATGTTTGCTTCCCTACACAAGGCCCTTCTGCAAGAACGACATGTCCTGGGATTCTGCCGCCTTCAAAAGGTGCGGTAATTGCCACGGTCGTCTGATCGGATGGATAGGTGGTGATATGACCCGTGCCTTCAATATCTGTTGCAAAAAGCAGTCCGCCTACTCCACCTAGCAGCCACGCGTCGACTGAGTCGTTGTGTGGAAGCGTCAGGTGAACCATGCCAGAGATGAAGTGGACAAGCCTAGCCTAAAGTCAGTGTCTTGTAATGTCAATTCGGCTGGGGGTTTGATCCCCGCAAAAAGAACAGCAGATTCATACTGTGGTGTAGGAGCATTATGAAGACCGCCGTTGTAGCGTGGAGGAAGCACAGTATACGCGAGATTACTGAAGTTCCCAATTGTCGCTACCTGTGTTCCACTGACTCCTGGAACAGAGGATCGCTTGAAGGATTCCGTGAGTCTCCAGCATTCGAAGGCTGAGTTGTTGTTCTTTGTGACAAGGGCAGTTGCAGTGAGATAAGTTCCATCAGAATCTGATGTGGCCAGCGAGTTGCCAGCCAAAGGTAGGACCGCAGACAACAAATAAATGAAGCGCATCATGTAATATGGGAATTGATTTAACGTGGGAAAAGGTCATACGACAGAAGCCAGATTGCACTCCGCAGATAAAGCTCACTTCGGGCAAGGTCTGCCAGAGTTATATAAAGTGACTTGGATGCCAATAAATCCTTTGTGCCCAGCTTAGCTTTCAGATATGGGTCTGCTTGCGAAACCATTAACTGATCGTTTGCCGACAGCAATTGAGGAAGCGGATGGTTTCTCTTTAACTATGCACTAATCAGCATTAATAAGCGGAATGTGAAGGCCACTAAGGCCGAAAGATGTCATGGCGGGGCTAGCGGAATCCAAGCATCACGTGACAGAGTGTGGAGTTGCGGCGGACGCCAAGAGCGGAATTCTCAACCGCTGCCGGACGAAGAAATCCATGGATGACATTCGACCTCCCATCACCATCTCCCGCCACCAATTACCAACTCTCTCACCAACGCTGCCCTATTACCCATACCGCTACTGTTACCATCAGCACTCACTCCCCAGTGCATGGTAGGTCAGTAGTGCTGTGCTCTCATATCACCCTTTCCTCCACCTCTTTCTCATCCTCTTCGCCTCTCCCACAATGTCTACCTTCCTCCGCCGCTCGGGCCTAAATCTTGCGCGTTTATCAAGATCAAATTACAATTCCGCGTCAAGAAAAATATGGATGCCAGCGGTATCCAGGCCGTGTCCGCAGTCCATATCCCGTCAACAGCGACTCCGTGGATTCGCAACTGGAGCCCCCAAGGAGCCACAGGACAAGAAGGACGGCAAGGTAGCAAAGGACGGATCGAAGGAATCCGATGGAAAACAAAATGAAGAAAGCAAGGCGCAACAATCACAGACGTCCAAGCTTACGAAAGAGGAGGAGGAATTGCTGGACCAGCTTGTCTCCTTCGTTTCCACCGGCATGCCCGCGGCTCAGGTTAAGCACCTAAAACAGGCTCTCGAGGAGATCAAGCAGCAGGGGATACCGAAAGAGATTCGGGAGGAGATGGAGAAGCTCAAGAGGGGGGAGAAACTAGATCTTGCCACCGCGGCAAAACTCTCTAGGTTAACGTCATCAATGGCCCGGAAGATGGCAGAACGGACAATATTCGGCGACCGCCCTCAGCAAAAGGACCAGAAAGAAGAGCCGAAGCAGAAGTCTGGTGCACATGATCCTGGCGCGCAAGGCAAGGAGGACAAGCAAAAGCCCAACGCTGGCTTCAAGGTCGACAAGAATATGAATATGGATTGGAGTACGGTCCTCACCACTACTCTTCTATCATATCTCGTCTACCGGTTTATGGGCCCTGGGGAGAATTCCAAGGAGATTACATGGCAAGAATTTAGGAATACGTTCTTGGATAAGGGATTAGTGGAAAAGATCGTGATATTAAACGGCAGCAAGGCCAAGGTGTACTTGCACCGGGAGGCTGTTGCATCCATGTATCCTGAGTCCCCCGCTGCAAGCGGCAACTTCTTCTACTACTTCACGATTGGATCGGTCGAGGCATTTGAAAGGAAAATCGATGACGCGCAAAATGAACTGGGTATTCCCAGCTCTGAGCGTATTCCTGTCGCATATACTAGTGAAATATCTTGGCTCGGTACATTCTTCTCTTTCGCTCCTACGCTTCTCTTTATCGGTACACTGTTCTACTTTACGAAACGTGCAGGCGGTGGCGGAGGTGGACAGAGTGGCATATTTGGTATGGGTAGGAGTCGGGCGAAGAAATTCAACCATGAAACGGACGTCAAGGTCAAATTTGCGGATGTCGCTGGTATGGATGAGGCCAAACAAGAAATCATGGAATTCGTCAGTTTCCTCAAGACTCCAGAGCGCTTCCAAAAGCTTGGAGCCAAGATCCCCAGAGGCGCCATTCTTTCCGGCCCCCCAGGAACTGGTAAAACTTTGCTTGCCAAGGCCACTGCAGGAGAGTCAGGAGTTCCATTTTTCAGCGTGAGCGGTTCGGAGTTCGTAGAGATGTTCGTTGGTGTTGGTCCTTCTCGTGTACGAGATTTGTTTGCGAACGCTCGGAAGAGCACCCCGTGTATTATCTTCATCGACGAAATCGACGCCATTGGAAAGTCTCGGTCGAAGGGAAACTTTGGTGGAAACGACGAGCGGGAATCTACTCTCAACCAGATCTTGACGGAAATGGACGGATTCAACACCACCGAGCAGGTTGTTGTGCTCGCTGGTACTAACAGACCTGATATTCTCGACAAGGCGCTACTTCGACCAGGTCGTTTCGACAGGCACATCTCAATTGACAGGCCGACTATGGAAGGACGTGCGCAGATTTTCGCTGTGCATTTGAAGCGCATTGTAACCAACGAAGACACTGAGTTCTTAACGGGCAGGCTAGCGGCACTTACCCCAGGTTTCTCTGGAGCAGATATCGCTAACTGTGTTAACGAAGCCGCTCTTATCGGTAAGTCACATAGTTACATCTAGTAAAAATATCTATGCTAATTGAATATATAGCTGCCCGTCATAGCGCCGAATCTGTCACCATGGTGCACTTTGAACAAGCTATCGAGCGTGTCATCGGCGGCTTGGAAAAGAAGTCACTTGTGCTGAAGCCTGAGGAGAAGCGCACCGTTGCGTACCACGAAGCCGGCCACGCCATCTGCGGCTGGTACTTCAAGTACGCCGATCCCCTCCTCAAAGTTTCCATCATCCCCCGCGGTCAAGGAGCTCTCGGTTATGCACAGTATCTGCCCGCTGGTGACACTTACCTTATGAATGTAAACCAGCTCATGGACCGCATGGCCATGACGCTCGGCGGCCGCGTCAGCGAAGAAATTCATTTCCCGACGGTCACTTCTGGGGCTTCGGATGACTTCAAGAAAGTCACGCAGATGGCCACGGCCATGGTCACCAAGTGGGGCATGACGAAGAAAATCGGATATATCTACTTCGAGGACAACGATCAGCAGCAACTGCACAAGCCGTTCTCAGAGGAAACGGCTAAGAATATTGATGCTGAGGTTAAGCGTATTGTGGATGAGGCGTATAAGCAGTGCAAGGACTTGCTGACGGAGAAGAAGCATGAGGTCGGGCTTGTGGCGGAGGAATTGCTGCGCAAGGAGATGATTGGGAGGGAGGATATGATTAGGTTGCTCGGACCTAGGCCGTTTGAGGATCCGGCAGACTTTCATAAGTATTTCGGGGGCGAGCATGGGAGGGTGCCGGGGTTGATTGAACCTAATGGCGATAAAGGTGTGAAGGGGCCGGTTGTGCCTCCTGCGCCAGCAACGTTTAAGGGGATTGAGGAGGAAAGGTGATAATATGGATGTGTGTAGTTAGTCAATGGTTGGACTGATGCATTTCTTTTGTTCGATTTTTTTTTAGCATTTTTGGGTCGGAACGGTTCTCTTTCCACTCTTAGTACTCAAGAGGAGCGAGACTTGTATTTATAGCATAGACTGACCGAGAGGAGATTTCGGTGTCTGTATAGTAAATTGGGGAGGGGTGTGGTAGTTGTTTAGAGAAAATACCAGGCTTGTCTTCAACAGTTGGTGGCTCTGGTACCTAGGTTCCTTATACGCAGAGGACGGGGCAGAGTACATGGATAATTATGTCGGCACCAGGCCGTGCAGGAATTCTTGAGACTCTTCCGACAATGTGAATGGGCTATTGGCGACCGGAACCTATTCTTTTCTCCTCGATTAATAACAAAGGCAATTTACGGTTCCTAAGCTTTAGAACATACCCTGTGTTTTAGCTGTCAAACGGCCTACTGTACAGGTATAGCATCTGTTATAAAGCTGAACCGCTCACGAACTGCTGCACCACCTAGTATCGGGGTAGGGCGTGCTTAGAATAGCATGATGGCGAATGACTGAGTACAACCGTTTAGAGGCACTCACTTTAATGATAAGGGGGTTATTTAAACCTTTTCACCGTGCGACTTTGAAGATTTATGATTCGTGAGATACAGCCTTTAACTTCACTAGAACACTATACAATCATCCCTTATAAGTTCTCTGCCAGTGTTTCAATCGTCTTCTAACCATTGTCCGTGAATTGAAATTTATTCGCTATTCAAACGCACAAAATAGTGTGAAAGAGAGGAATGTTTGAGATTCTTATCATCGAATGTTCGACTGAGGCTACGAATCTACGCTTAAATAGGTTGTTTTTAGGGGGAAAATGGGGGTATTGACTTAGTTGGAGAATGTGTTTCTTCTAGGGCGGGGATTATTATAGCTTTGGTATCCTCGGAAGAAGACAGACACTAGGGCCGAGACGACTTATAGGGGTTCCTCTCAATCTGTTTTCAAGAAAAATATCAGCGCTCGCATGGCCACCCACAACAGTCCCACCACACGCAAATACATGGAGTATCATACAGACCGGACTCACCCAGAGACGTGTCAGAGATATACAGAACCAGATTTGCCTAATGTTAGAAGTCTGAAGGGCTGATCTCTTGGGCTTATGGCATGAGATAGAGAGTGATAGGGAGGAAGCAATGCAGAGAGCGATAGAGAAGATAGCTAGAACTCAAAAACCTTGAAGCCCTGGAAGTGCAGAGATGGCCAGTAGTAGGCCAGTGTCAATACTTATCTCTAGCTGGAACTGATTGATATTGGCGCCTAACACTCCTATAATGGAGGGATGAGGCGGATAGAGAGAGAAAGTCATCCACGATACAGTCCCTGTCAAGTGACATACCAGAATACATACTTCACCATCGCAATAATTTGAAGGACTCGTGCAAGTAATCGAATCCAATTCGGTTCTCTCGCTTGTCACCAAATTATAACTACTTCTGGTATCTTATACTATGTTTGGGCTCGCCATGATCCCCCAATTCTCGAACCGGTAATGACTGTTCTGGTATATCCACCACTCGTATCAAACACATCCCCATCTCACCGAACTTCAACGCCATCGGATATCGCCAATGTATCAAACTACCTTGCACACTCAGCGGCGGCGTACTTCAAGCCCACTAACAAGCTCCCTCATGCCCACCAATCGCACTAGCATCGCAACTATCCGGATAAAAGAAGCTAGCCAGCGCAATAATGACATAAGCCGCAATGAGCAGACTTCCTTCCAGATAGTTACTCCTACCGTCAAGGACCAAGAAGTTGACTACGAACGCGGTGACGAACAAAGCAACCGTTTCGAAGATGTTGAAGTAGAGACTCATGTCCTTGTTCATGATCCAGCCGAGTACAACGATGAATGGTGTGACGAAAATGGCTGAACAGAATGTTAGTATTAGAAACCAACGAACGGAAAGAAGCTAGATGACTTACCAATCTGAATACTACTACCAACAGCAACACCAATAGCGAGATCCATTTTATTCTTTGCCGCAACGGTAACAGCAGTCACGTGTTCCGCAGCGTTACCAACAATAGGCAAAATGATCAAACCGATAAAAGCCTCCTTAATACCAGTCTTCGCAACCATGGGTTCAATAGAATCGCTCATGAAGTCCGCACACACGGCAACCAAACCTGTAGTAAGAATCAACATGACGACTGCGGACGTGCGAGACATCTCATTAGGATGCTCATCCACGACTTGCGGTTGTGATTCCGTAATACCAATGGTCTGTGGCGCGGGTGAAGCGCCGGCTCTATTAAGACTACGGGCGGAAACCGTCCTGTTGATACGATCAGGCAGTGAGGCCGTTCTGCGTAGGCTTTGAGGGCCAGCGATGCGGGGATTGGGTGCAGGGGATCCGGAGGTTGGTGGAGGATTTTGGAAGACGTTGTTAATGAGAAGAGATGGCATTGCCGGCCGAATCATAAAGGGCCGTTTAGTCGTCGCTGTGACTCCAGTTTGGACCTCATCAGCGAAAGCAACCTTGGGCGTGGCCTCGGCCGTACGTTCCACATGTTTAGACTTTAGTTTCTCCCCTTCGTTGGAACCACGGCGGTTCGTCTTGCTCTTTTTGTGCTTCTTCGATTTTTTCTTTTCGAGTTGTCCAGTGGCTGGTGAAATAGAAGAACCCACTTCGAAATCTCGGACACGGGGGAGGTAAGACTGATTCTCTGTATCCGCCTCGTCTCCACTCATGATCGCACCCAGAGCTGATTCCCTCCTTGACATGGGATTGGAATGGACTGCAACCTCGTTGTCGGCACCATGCCTCTGTAAATCAACGAAATTGTTCTTTTCTACTGAAGGAGAGCTCAAGCCTGAAGGCACAGAAGGACTGTCCTTGGATGAACTGACACTCGACTTCCTGCGCCTGCGGTTTCTAAATGCACGTTTAATCCTTTTCGCCGTAGTATGTGAGCCTTGCGAACTGTCTGAATCGGAACTACTTGAATTCGAAGAAGAATCTGAGGAGCTCGATGAATTGAGCATGTCTGCCAATAGACCGGGGTGTGACTCCTCATCAATTATATGTTGTGGTGTGCTTGCGTACATGTATGCGTGTGATTTGAGCTGGAACAACAGATATAGAACGTACACCAGCAACAAGACAACACTCGTACCACGGCTGACATAAAGCGTCTGTTTATCTGCGATAGCGTAGTCTTGGAAAGCGGCGTGGAAGGCTGTAGGGAGCAACAAGCTCATAACGGCAAGACTCAACATGCAGGCGCTCATTTGAGTAACGGTGCTGTTGTAAATCTAATGAAATCGTCAGCGATGGAACTTCAGTAGGGGGTTTTCAATTGTACCTGTTCCTGGTACCGCAGCCCACCGAGAAGGAAGGCCATTCCAAGAATCAGCAGGAGATTTGCTAGGATCGACCCCAGCAAGGCGGCCTGGACGACCCTAATCTGGTCATCCGCGAGTAGGATAATGAACAAGATAAGCTCGACAGCATTTCCAAAGGACACATTAAGTAATGCTCCCAATGTATCTCCAAGCCTCGCCGCAACTGCTTCAGTTGCGTGTGAGAGCAAACCGGCAAGGGGTATAATGGCAATGGCGTTCATGGAGAAGACAATTTCCGGGGCGAGGCCTGCTGGATGTACCGCAATACCGATGGGTACAAAAATGAGCAAGACATTGACCCAGCTATAAAATAGAGCGTCTTTAAAATGGTTCAAAAATCGCTTTGTGCCATTTTTCATGCGTGTAGAAAGCCCGGGTTTCGACTCTGGACCTATGGGGGGAGCCGTCTCTCCCTCAGTTTGGGTATTGAGTCGAGGCGGGGATGTTGAGGTATTATCGGTGATATTATAGCTCGTCGAGCTGTGGTTGCGGTCTGGTGAGGCATTGCTGCCATGGGTCTTCTCGGAAAGGGTGTTGTTGGAGGGAGAGGTTGAGCGATCCGGGCTCTTTGGACTTGTATGGGTGGGAAGAACAGCGTTTTGGTTGGGGGCCTTTTGAGGTCGTCCCAAGCCCAGTGCTTGCGCCTTAGACTTGACACTGCCTAAGAAGGAATTGTCAGAAGGTTTTCCCATCGATGGTGGTGAAGTGTATGAGGAGTGAGAGAGTACTGTGGTGGCAGTACGGTGGTGTATGTAATTGGGGTGGAGCCAATATCCGTAATATGGGGCGGCCAATTATATGGGGGAGGGCCCGAAGCAACGTCAGATATGCCAAGAGACGTCAAGTGCGCCAAGATCTCACTAAGCAACCGAAACCGGGCACAAGCAGCCTTGGAATAATGAGCACCGTGCAGCCACCGCCACATCGGCACCGCCACACTCACCAGACATCATTAGCCACAGTGACGTCTCCACTTCAATTGGTAATAGTGGTAGAATGGATTGCACCAGATGTTGTAGATGGTGACTAACATGTTGTAGAATTGGTATGTGGGTGACGAAAGGCGGTACCTAAAGAATAGTATGACGGGGCTTGACTGGAAACCAAAAGACGGCAAGAGAAATGTTATGATCCATAAAAAATGGGTAGGTACCCATCCTTGAAGGCTAATTTCGCGTTTATGCTTCCTACTTTCCCGTAAAACAGTCAACAAACCAAATTAGGACACAGCGTCTTGCTCATGCAACAAGCGCTGCTGCTCCCTCTATCACTGCTTGCAGACAGCCCTAGAGAACAGTGAAGCAAGTTTGTGCGAACAGAAACTAATAAGTCCAAGCCGACCAGTGCTGTTAAAGTTGAAGAGGAGAGGCCAGGAACTGGGCCGGTTCGATCGAACTAATCTAAGAAATATGAGAGTGTGCAAACTAGATAGTTGATGATTAAGTGAGTGTTCTCCTAGTTGTTACAGTGAACAGAGACCGTTTAGGGAAGTACGGGGTATATCTTTAAGTGTTGACTGTGAGAATGTATCCTAATCTACGGAGTAGATTGGATTGAGGTAACTGGAAGAAACGTTCATAAATAAATTCGTCTTCGGCAGCAAAAACTTCTATTGCCTTTGAACTTGTACAAAGAGCCAGGAGATATCAAGCAGCACAGCTGCTGATGCTGGTAGCGGCATTAAACGTGTAAGAAAGAATGGCCGAGAGGTTGGCAGGTCAAAGACCAGAGTGGAGAGTTAAGTTGATTTCGTTTACCCTGACCCATCGTCCTAAGCAATATGCAGGTTATGAGCCAGAGTGGAGATTGAAGTGTTTATCTCGAATGTCCTTAATCTTATCAGAAGTAACCAGGTGGCTGGTATATCGGTGCTACGTAATAAGATCACGTGATATTATTTTATTGAGTTACAGAGGTTTTATCATTCAACTAAATATACATAAAATCTATGTCCTTTAATTTGAATGGATTTTATAGAGCACATAGCAACTTTAGGTAAGCCGGTAGAACGAGATTCAAATGTCACGTGTATATGGATTACTAACATGTCAAGCGAGATCTCTCCGCAATCTCTTCCCCGCAAAAAGCTTGCGCCGCACATCATGCTCGATACCCGGTATGCACTCCTGCTAACCTAATCTTAACATCCATTACTTCTTCTCGGTTCAGAACTACTACTCTAAAAGCCTATTTGTGTTCGGATACGCGCGTCACTGACAGGGACGGCTTAGTAGAGAATGGTCAAGTACTCTCAAGCTCTCAGCGTTTCAAACAAATCCGTTTATTATTCCATCCTTCCAGACCTATGTCCTTCAGTGTCATTTCACTTTAGTCCCGAATTCTTCAATTGCTCAGCTTGTTCAGTTTGACCCTCATTACCGGTTCAAAGATTCACTGCTTTCCATTATCGTTGATACGATGTTTCTGCATTACTCCGTACCTGATTCTTTTCAGCTGCTAGAATGCAAAGCATCCCGTCATCTGATCAATCCAGCATACTTCTGCCCATGACGCAGCCGGCGGTTGTTATTGGATATGTTAATGTATTGCAGGGCGAATATCTGGTGACGGTCGGCGGTTGCCACACTCCATGATTTAACCGGTGGAAATGGCACAATATGGGCCACATTGTTAACAGCATTCGTAGCAGTCGGATGAAGGGACAGTCTAGGCTTCAGATATAGCGGCCAGGATTACCTATTCAGAAAAGGACCATTCGCAGCCCCACAACGGCTCCATTCTTACCCAATGGCCCGCCCCGTTCTTGCGTATTGTACGGGACCCTTGAGGTGCTAACTGTGGAACATGGCTACACGTGACGGTATCCTCGGCCTAGCCATATACTCTATAGGAGGCTACCCCAGATGCGGCTCGAATCGTTTCCCCAGAATCGCTGATCACCGGGTAAAAATCATTGTTTACCAGGTATTAGCCAAGCTAATCTAAACTTGTGCAAATTTATTCGGCCTAGGAACGGGTAAAGCTTCGTATGCTCAAGGCTTTATTTAAGATGGATATCTCCATCACTTTTGAAGTCGTCTACTGGTAGCATCTTCAGCAGCACATCGACTAAACATGCATTTCACATCTTTGCTGGCGGCATCGCTCCTCGCTATCGGCACGAGTGCCTCCCCTGTGGCCAGTCCTCTTGAAGCCTTCAAGCGTGCTGGACCAGCGGCTGGACAAGTCATCACCAAATGCTCCACCACTGGTACACTCGCCCTTGCGTTCGATGACGGGCCATACCAGTACACTCAGAAGCTTGTTGATACTTTGAATGCGGCCGGCGCAAAGGGCACATTCTTTGTCACCGGTACTCTTTATGGTGAGTATCATCATTACAGAACAATTGTCACATGACGAAAGACCATGGCTCACTATGAACCATAGGCTGCATCTACAACCAGAAGACGGCCCTCCAGAATGCCTACAACTCTGGCCACCAGATTGCCTCCCACACCTGGACGCATCCCTCCAACTTCGGCTCCCTATCCACCGCCGATTTGACCTCCCAAATGCAGAAGTTGGAGACTGCACTTGTCAACATCATTGGCAAGAAGCCCACCTACATGCGCCCACCCTACCTCGCTACCGGTTCAAACGTGCTCTCTACCATGAAGACTCTTGGCTACAGGGTCATCACGGACGACATCGACTCTGGTGACTGGAACAACAACACTCCCCAGCAGAGCGAGGCGCTTTTCACTAAGGCTGGTGCTGGTGGCAACGGCCATATTCCTCTTATGCACGAGACCTATGCTACTACTGTTAACACTCTCGTGCCCTGGTTGATTAACTGGGCTAAGACTAACAACTTGAGGATTGTCACTGTTGGTAAGTGATACTCAGGGGTTCCCTTGCAATCTAGTTAACTAACAGTCTATAGCTGAGTGCCTCGGTGATGCTGGTGGCGCTTATGCCAGCGGTACTGGAAGCAGCCAGACTACTTGCTAAATGGGATAATTCAAACCTCCGTGTCGAAGGGAGTTGTTTTACCTAGGCTAGCCTACGTATGTCGATAACCCAAAAATATACCTGAATATCATATTGCCACAACACTGCGCTTCCTTGATTTCAATTATGATTTCTGTGTAACAGCTTTGATTAGCAACACAACGTGAATTCAGGAAACCTTGTTTATTTGCTTTCTCATAACGTAGAGCAACATGTTTAATCATCCATAACCTCAGATTGAAGAAACCTTTTTGCCTCTTAAGTCCTGTTATAATAGGTTTGATTTTCCTGGTTCCGTACACTCAGAGCTGCCAAAAATCACTGCACAAACCGTGGAACCGTGTTGTTTGTTTTTATGTTGGTAGTCGATGCGCAGTTCCTTCCCCTTTCTGCAAAGAACCAGTAATCCGGGAAGTACAAGAACCGACCTACCGGTACTGACCTCTTCTCCTACCTCCAATATTTTCGTACAGTCCGCTAACCACAGTTCTCTTAACTCCTCTCCAAATTTCCCATCAGCTGTTTAGCTACGCCTCGCTGGCAATTACATTACTATAAAGTATCTAATGATTTGTAGTGCTGCGATACAGCTTCTTCTTCAAGCGGTGGGACGACGGCTACGAAATTAGTGCTGAATGTTACTGAGAACCTGGGTGCTGGTTCACTTCATCTATGTAATCAGTTTTCCTTTTCAAACTCATACTAAGTAGTTACCATCATATAGATCTTGTTAGTTAAGTAATAGAGGGAGATCAAATAAATATACCCATGAATGTATGGTTCTTCAATGAGCAGGCTCCGATGTAGACGTGACTGATAGTTCCTCAAGAAGTGTGCTTTAGCTACAGAGCTGATGGCCCCGGAATAATACCCCCCAGTTTCCATACATTTCACCAATTCCCAAATGCTCAATTTTGAGGAATCAAGATTTCAAGACCACAATGGTGACCTGGAGTTGTGGATTAACAAGTCATACTTCCGGATACTGTAGATTAGACATCCTGGGTTATCACTATTAATACAGAGGATACGGCTACTGTGGACGTGGAACTTTTTCATGGCTCCTTGGGTTCCGTTCTGGGGGGGCCTCTTCTAGGTAAGCTTTATATGTTAAACCCATACGACAATTCCTGATGTTTGTAGAATTGGCTAGCAGTTCGTTTCATCTGTTGTAGGACGGCCTTTTTAGCTTGGGCGTCATGGTACAGGGAGCAGTGCTGTTGTGTAAGATGCGGTTAGCCATTCGTCGGACTGCTAGGAGTACATCTCCTAAGTTAGAAAACCGGCCCTTCCTAGGTTATGGGAGTGTTGGTATTGATAGTTTCCCACAGTGTTCGATGGATCCTCATCTCGGAAGTGTGGAACTGTTCACTAACTATTCTCTCATCACCCCTTTCATTCTATCAGATCAGTTTGTCCAGTAAAGTCTTGCTCCGCAGGTTCATCCTCTCATCCGAAAAGTCCGGAGACGTCCTACTATAAGTGATTACATGTATCAAATGATTATCGGTGGTCTTACGCACAGTACTCGCGGTGAATGCCGCTGGGTCAGCTAGGCACGGCATAAACACTGTTACATCAAACTACTTAGCAAGGTCACTAGCACACCAACTGGCTAGACCCAACAAACGACAGCCTCGAAGGCACATCTATACGGGGCAGTGAGGCCAGTGACGGCGTTCATTTTCCCGTGGCTGAGCTGGTGGTGATTCCATCGTCTACTGTCGAGCACGACATTTTGATCGACTACGTAATGGCACTCGTTTAATCCCCAATAGTGTAATATATAAATCACGTCCCTGGCGGGTTTCTTTTTGCTTTATCTCCATGACCTGCAATCGATAACCACCACAATCCACGGTTTACCAAGCCAACTACTTCTCCTTTCACCTTTTGGGACCTCTAATCCACAGTTCGCCATGTATTTCTCGGGATATCAGTGCCAACTGAGTCTGCCGGAAGCAACAACTAAAATGTTACATTTGCATACACTAATAAAAAACAGTAGGGTTCAACAACTGTATAGGTCCAGAAGATCTAGAAGCAGCCCATGTAAATGTTTAGGGGATCTGTCGAAAGAAGATTCTGTATGTCCCGGCTGTCTATCTAAAGCTTGTATAACCAAACCGGTTGAAGTCTATCTGTGACTGTGAATCGTCAAAGCATTCCGGAACTCATGCTTCTTCTCATTCACCTTCCAAAAGACCGACAATACCCATACCTATGATGACTTCATGGTGTGGCTTGAAAGGAACACTGTTAAATGCTATTGGCGTGCCCTAGAACTTCGAGTGCCTAGATCTCCGGCCATCCATAAAAATGGTGCTGATATTTTCCTTGTCTTTACTTCTCTGTGGTATTTCGCCAGCACAACACGTTACCCCGGTTTCTACCCTTGTCTTCGTACACACACTTCACTGGACTTTCTTTGCTTGTTCATTCCTCCTTGCCTTACAATAGCTCTTTAGGTAATACTAGAAAAATGAAAGAAACTGGAAAAATAGTTCTTCGTGGTTTGTATGTACACATGACACAGCGAACATTTATGTTATTGGTCTTGATACCTAATATCGTAGCTACTGCAACTACTAAAGCGTTCTATTTGCCCTCTCTTCCTTCATCATTTCTCTGCCTCATTCGGCTGCTCAACCGGCTCCGCCGCTGTCCACAACTTTGGTCCCGGAATAGCATACCCATCCAACTTATGATGAATGTCGACCATAATCCCCTTGTCATTCTCCTTATAAAACTTCCTCGCATCCACACCCCCATCAATCCTCTTATTCCCCATCTCCCCCCTCCCAATAATACTTCCACCACTCCTGCTGCCTAACCACCTTAGACCTCTAGTCCTGGGCCTCGGTGTGTCAGACTTCACCATCAAATTCACGCACTGCGGATACGCCTGCGCACCATCCGTCTCATTCGCTACATGCAACGCAATAATCTCATGTCTGAGCACATACGCGCCAGCTTCCAACTCCTCTGGCACCTTCACCGTCCATGAGAAACCGTTTTTTATCAGCACATCCGACGCCCAGGTTCCCCCAAGTTCGGTCCAGCCGGAGGAATTTAACCATCCTTGCTCGTCGATCTTGACCCAGCGGAGCGCGTCTTTAGAGACGGAAGTACATGAGGCGTTACAGGAGGCGAGGTAGGTGAGGACGGGACCTTTGTGCGAGGTGGGCCATTCATTCCATGTTAGGGTTAAGTTTGAGCCTGGGGGTGTGGGGATGTGAAGGGCGCCCGGGGTACCAGCGCGGTGGCATGTTATGTTGGAGTGGCTGAAAGAGGAGGGGGGAACGAAGATGTTGCCGAGATTGTCGGCAGACCAGGCGGCGAGGGGAGGGGGGGAGGATGGGTTTTTGAGGAAGACGGCGGGGTCGAAACCAGAATAGGTGTTGCCACTGGAGGTGGTTATGTTTACTATACGGCCGTGGGCTGAGACAAGTGGGGTGAGTGTGAGTAGGGATGGGAGGAGGATGGAGAGGATTGGTGTGAGCATTTTGGATGTTGAAGTTGGTGGAGAAGAGGGTTTGGACTCTGGAGACAGGACTGGAAGGAGGAAAGACTCAAATAAATTTGGATAGAGGGCTCAGGTTCCTGGGCTAAAAGTGTTTACAGAGAAAGAGAAGCAGTGTAATGGAGAACTGCCTCTCGAACATGTGCAGGAACGAAAGAGAAAAGACGTAGTTCCAAGGATTCTTCCAGACCATTGACTGGGACATCCCACCTTATACATGTATCTCTGTACCTCCTGACTACCATAATTCGTAAGCTTACTCTGTCCGTCAGCCACCCCATAGCAAAAATTGTATCGATTAGATTGAAGTTATAATGACAAGTGCACATAAGAGGACCCCTGGAATATCAGCGTTCCCCAGATTTCAGATGTTGTTTCAAGCATTCTCATCTGCAAGCATGGGTCCGATTGGTTTCCGAAATAGCCGAATATAGCGTTCCACTTTGGAGGATATATAAACGCCGCGTCAATGGAGGCTGATCGTTCCGGAAAACATGAAGAAAGTATGGAACCACTTCGTGAAGTGGTTCTGATATACATTCGCAAATGCCTGCGCTTATTTTCGTTTGAGTTTTCCTGAAGTTTTTGGACCAATATTTGGACTTCCCGGATTGAACCCACTCCATATGGAGCGAAAAACATTCAAAGTAACGTGTCCAGAAATTCAAGACGGGGTGTTCCTCCGTCCCCACAAAATATTAAACCCACCGCGTATAATATCGCACATAACCCGAACTGTGGGTTTTACGACGATCTTGAATCTACATGGAACGGGATCATCCCGACGATCGCTTCTGCATCATCGGCTTTGCTCCCTTTGATACCGGACGACAGCATTAATCCCCGGTTCTGCAAGCCGCTGATTCCTGGAATTGGGGTCGAAACAAGTGATACAAGTACCTGATCCACTGGTGGTGTGTGCAGTTGGCTCCGGCTTTTGAGGGTAAAGGCTACCGTGGGCTTTCACCTTCGGAGGAGGCCGAAACCCAAACGAGTCATAATCAAAAAGAGATACCAACTCTATCTAGAAGTGAGTTGAAGATAGAGCGAGGTTTCCTCATGGTGATGAGGTCGTGTTTAGGTTATGCTGCTCAAAAGGTGACTAAGCGCTATGGGTAAAGGCTATTCCCTAATTGGGAGATTTCCCCACATTTTCCGCCCACCGTTGAACTCCAACTTTAACGACATGGCAAACCACATCCAACTACTTCTAAGCATTTGTGCTTCAACGTATCTCATATCAATTTTTGGAGCACAACAAAGATGGTATCTCTTAAACAGAATGAACTCGATGTCCTGGCACCTTACAGGATACCGGACTTGCCCCCGAACTTCTACTACATCCCCAACTTCATCACCGAAGAGGAGGAAGTTTCCATTCTACAAAAGGCACGCCATAACATGCTTTTTCTGGATATTTTTTTCGCCTTATTCGACTATCTAAGTCATATTCTCCGCTATTTGCAACGTTTTCGTATTGAAACAGGCCCCACATCCTGCGGCTGACCCCACATTACAACCATGCTCATTAACTCTGCTTAGATACCCTCACAACGCTGGGTAACGCTATCCCACCGTCGTCTTCAGGCACACCCTTCGACGCTTACAGCAAATAACACTCTGCTCGGTGCGCCTCTTCCTGCATATCTGGTCAAACCCATAATCGAGAGCTTCAAGGAGCTCGGTGTTTTCAAGATCACCCCGCACAAGGAGCCGAACCACGTCCTTATAAATGAGTACAGTAAGGGGGAGGGTATAATGCCGCACGAAGATGGGAGCGCCTACGCAGAGGTTGTGGCGACAGTGAGCCTGGGTGCGTCCATATGTCTGGAGCTGTCTGAGAAGAAACCCTCGGAAGAGAACAAAGAGCTGCCGGTGTCCAGCAAGGAAGGAGAGGCAAGCGGAGGCCATGAGCCCTTTCAGGGAGTCCATAAAGCATCTGAAACAGCCAAGGGGGACTCATTCCAAAGTGCTTCTTCGGATTATAAACTGCCCACACGAATTCTCCAGGAACCCAGATCTCTTCTTATCACAACCGGTCCGGCATACAAGAACCTCCTCCATGGCATCTCTCCGACTGATGTGGATGAAAACCTGAAGGTATCCACTGTCGCCAACTGGCACCTGCTTTCTGAACCCGATCGCTTTGCCGATGGTAGGAACGAGCGGGGTACGAGGGTGAGTCTAACATATAGGGACGTACTGAAGGTTAGCTCGGCAGCAAATAAAGTCCTTGGCGCTATGAAGAAGAAATGAGCTTGACGAAATGTGCTCGCGACTTCATCAAGCAATTCGGACTCCATCTGTCCGGAGTAAAGGAACGGCGCTGGATCTACCGATGCGACCTTCTTCAGGCGTAGTAATAACAGCGCAGTATTCTTACCTATCCGGCTAGTCGAAGGTTCTCCGCAGGTGCGGATAGACGGAGCGAGAGCTATTTTCGCTTACAGCTATCCAGCCATAGTTCTCAAGACAACGGGCATTGATACATGGAGAATACTGGGGTTTCTTTCTTCTAGCTCTATGACCCATACCCTTTTACCTTGTCATTTTTGGATTCTGAACGTCATTTCATAGTGGTTGCATCTCTACGTTTATTGTCTCATTTGATTATTATGTGATCGAATTAGTCTCTCAGGCACAGTCGCGTTTTTACGATTATATTTTGAATTCGAAGACGGAGATTCGGCTGTAACTCGGAGACCGTCATTTCATATTCTTGTTTCCGCAGCAATGTTGTTTGTCTTGACTTGCAGTGATATATCAGCATCGACCGGGGAACAGGATTACAAACAGCTGGATATATCACGAAGCACGTCAACATATTCTCTCGACCGACTAAGTACCATGATACAAGGTTAATCAACCTGTCACTTATCATCCTCGGACCAGCCACATTCCACGGGCTTAGTCGTTGTACGGCTATAAAAATCGGCAACTGTAGAAGGTTTGCAAACTTTCGGTCGCACCCATCCAATCTACTCAGCATTAATAGATCCTTCCCACAATATTTAAATTATGTGAGCAAACCCCGCGCTGCGATATTCTTTGAATGGTAAGTTAATCTGGGGTAGATTGTCGCTCACCAACCGGGCCCTTGTGACATGCATTTAGCCAGGTTTGAATACCGACGACCTATAATCTCTAGACTCGCCACCAACTGTACCCTGTATTGTTCGTCCCAAATATTGAATACTATGTCCGAGGCCATCATCAAACCAGGCATAAACTGCTGCGCGTCTCAAAGGGTTTCATCTATCTCTAGAGCTTGGAAATGTTCAATACCGAAAGATATCCGACCTTCCCCTCTCCTGTCTGGATAATATAACTGCCAGCGGACTTGAAGAAGAGTATAAGTATCGCTAAGTTCATATGGTATTTCCAAGCAGCCCAAACAAAAGCACAAGCAGCTCAGTCCTCCAGAACAGAGATGGTTTCCTGCAAACTCCTCTCCCTCGCCGCTCTTGCCAGCACAGCATTCGCCCAGAATGCGACGATCCGCTACATGCCCTTCGGCGATTCCATCACGGAAATAATTTGCTGGCGCGCCAAACTCTGGGAGAAGCTCCAAACGACAGAATGGAATTCGTCCGCCGTCGACTTTGTCGGGTCTGGCAAGAACGAAAACAATTGCAAAGACTCTAAATACGACCGCGACAATGAAGGACATTCCGGATATTTGGCGATTGATATTGCGAATAAGAAACAGCTTGTGGGGTGGCTGCAGAAGAATCCGACAGATGTGATAACGATGCATTTGGGAACTAATGATATTGTGCAGCAGAATAAGGCGGTTAAGGATATTTTGGCGGCTTTTGATACGCTGTTGGGGGTTATGAGGGCGAGTAATCCGAGGATGAAGATTGTGGTAAGTTCTAGCCCAATCACCGTCCATATCCTCTTCTTTTCTGTATAGAAATTTTTGAATCATACCCCTCTTATTGCTGATCCCGCCTCTGGTCCATTGATCCCCTACTCACTTTCTGTACAGGTCGCGCAGATCATTCCAATGGGCATGGGCAATTATAACACCAAAATCCAAGATTTAAACAAGCAAATTCCCACCTGGGCCGCTGGCCACAACACAACCGAGTCTCCTATCTGGGTTGTGGATCAATATACAGGATTCTCGGGATCATCAGACCTGAGGGATGGGGTTCATCCAAATGATGGCGGCGACACTAAGATGGTGAATATCTGGTACCCAGCGCTTGTTAATGCTTTCGCAGTTGCGAAGGCGGATAAGCTGAAGACTAGGGAGTTAGAGTTTGCGGCTTGAGGAAAGGAACTAAGGCAGAGGGAGAAATCAAAGGAGCATCATAAGGAAAAGTAACAGCGATGTACATATTGATTCTTATTGTTCAGTATAGTGAAGGAATGCATGATTTTATTAGTTTAGAAGAAGCCTGGTCGTAGTGACTGAGGGTCGGAAGATCATATTATTGAGAATACGTCATCTCTACGCCATAAACCGGTAAGATAGCTGCGGTCACGTGTGCGGGAAAGGGGGATTCCACTCAGGAGGTCTCGTCAACCTCCGACAATTCTCCATCGACAACCCTCCATTGATAATCCTCCATCGAAGTAACCCGCAATGACAGAGAACATATTCTTGCAGAGTATACCGGATCATTGTCTTCTACTGTAGAGAAATGAATAGTTGGATGAGGCTGGGGAGTGCAAGTTCGATTATGGTGGCTGGTAATCATTGAGTACTTAGCCCTGCTTACCTATTTATACTGATTAAGAAGCCAATTGGTTTCTTACTCCGACGTGCTTATATAATACCACAAGGTTGGGAGGCTGCGAGGCTGCGAGGCTGCGAGGCTGCGAGGCTGTGAGACTGCGAGGCTGCGAGGTTGCGAAATGGGGGGAAATTGCGGGGTTGCGGGGTTGCGGGTTTTGCGAGGTTGAGAGGACGCGAGAAGAGAAAGAGACTCTCGAAAAGTCAACTTTTTCAAAAAAATCTTCCTGTTTTTTTTTTTTTCGGTGGAGGAACCCCAAGAGTTCTCGCCGAGCATCGCCTGACCCCGGATAGGACGAAAAAGCCATTTTGATGGGATGCACCATCTCAAGGCTCAAGAAGACATGATCGTAACGGGAACAAATATGCAGGTCAAATGATGACTATCTCTGCCCTGCATAACCTCCGCATGCCAGCTGGACAGCCGCAGGGGTTGTGAAGTTGTAGAGTATGGAGAAACCAGACATGTTGCTGGTATACCGCAGAATACACTTCTCAAGGACACACATTCTCCTTATCTCTAATTTCTCCAAAATTTCCGAGAGTATATAGGGAATGTGGGTGTCAATGATTATCATCACCACGAGGACATAATTTGTGTGGGGTGTTTCACTGTTTCGAGTGTTTCGAGTGTTTGGATGGTTGTTATAAGTCACTTGACCCAATTGTGGAGGGAGGTATTGTGACAAGTTTGACGAAATGGTGGAGGGGATGTATCATGGCAAGTGCAAGTAAGTGCATGTGCTGCTCTGCGGCCCCCCCTCCCGCTTGGTGCTCATTGCTTGGATGATGGTTGCGATAACGATAACGCTCTTTATCGATAGATACAATAAACCCCTCTCTGATCGACTTCTTATCGACTTCTTATCGACTTCTTATCGACTTCTTATCGACTTCTGATCAACTTCTTCGTCTTCTCAGTTATTTTCCTTGAACATTGTCTATAGTATAACCTTCTTGTTAGTTTATTCTTTGTAGCGATAGCGAAGTCTCTTTGTTCTTTCCGACCTTCTTCTTCTCTCGGCCTGTTGTTGGTGGCTGGATTGTGCCCAAGGTTGGCTCTTGCTCCGCCCCTCCACCGCGCTGGCCGGTCATCCTTTCCCCCACTCTGCAACTCCGGGGAAAGAACAAAACCCGCTGACTTCCAGCCTCACGCGAACGTCTCTGGCTTATTTGCTGTCTCACTTTCGTTAACTCTCTCTCTCTCTCTCTCTCTCTCACACACACATACTCACACACCCACACTTTCTCTATCTCTCAGAGATCTCTCTTCACTTACAACACTCTTGCATTCTCATCTTGCTATCAGTTCACGTCTCTTCTATAAGCGTGTCCCCCTCAGCGGGTGTCGTCACCAGTTCCCAACGTCCCGCAAACACGTCCCGACCTCCGAGCACCCATTCACTCCCGTCCTCCGTCCTCCGTCCTCCGTCCTCCGTTCCCCCCATCGTTCCCCCCATCTCAAAAATGGAGCCTCTTTCCATTGATTCCATCGTCGATACTTCCCTCCAAATGGGGTCTTCCAATCCTACCACTCCTTCCTCCGACGCCATACCCGTCGAACGCCCCAAACTGAAGGGCAGACAACGGCTATTACAAGGCCTACAACGAATGAGCTCCACACAATCCCTCACCAGGAAAATGCGGTCCCATTCTTCACCCTACTCCTCCGGAGGGAAGAGCTCGCTGTCTTGTGTTTCTCTCTCCTCGTCCGTCTCCCCATACGGACATTCATATGGCAGCTCCTGCTCTTCCGAAATCTCCGGCGGATACTCCACGGCTCCGACTTCTGTCGCGAACAGTCCTGGACCGGCGAGTTTGTTCTTCGATGATAAAACGAGGCTGAGAATGGTGAGGCCGGATACGCCGAGCTCGGTGCCGCTGCCTTCGGAATTGAGGCCGATGTCCCGGGATGGGACCGAGGCTGAGGCTGGGAGTGATTATTTCTCTAGGCCGGTCAAGAGGAAGGTGCAGAGGAGAGCGAATTTCAACTTTTGGAGGGATATGCCGCCTGAGATTCGGATTCAGATTTTGCAGTACCTAAAGCCTAAGGAGATCATTCGCTGCTCGTCAGTGTCCAAGTCGTGGCATTCCATGTGCTTTGATGGGCAGCTATGGTGCCATCTGGACGCGTCAGAGTACTACAGAGACGTCCCTGCAGAAGCCCTGATTCACATCATCACCTCTGCCGGCCCCTTTGTGCGTGACCTGAATCTCCGGGGTTGCGTGCAACTGCGCGAGAAATGGGGAAAGTATGGGCTAGCCGAGGCTTGCAAGAACCTCGAGAACTTCTCCCTTGAGGGTTGCCAGATTGACAAGACGTCCATCATCTGCTTCCTCCTTCAAAACAACCATCTCGTCCATGTAAACCTGAAGGGCCTCGGCAATGCGGACAACAAAGCTATGAAGATTCTAGCCAAACACTGTCCCAGAGTGGAATGCCTCGACGTCTCCTGGTGCAACAATATCGACACCCGCGGTCTCCGCGACGTAGTCCAGGGCTGCCCCAACCTGAAAGACCTTCGTGCCGGCGAAATAGGAGGCTGGGACGACATCGACTTCATGTCCGAACTGTTTAAGCGGAACACATTGGAACGCCTGGTTCTGATGAACTGCGATAGTCTCAATGACGACTCCCTCGCCGCTCTTATCGAAGGCGTAAACAGCAAAATTGACGTCCTGACCGGCCGCCCCATCGTCCCGCCCCGCAGGCTAAAACATCTGGACCTCACGCGCTGTCGTGGGATTTCCGATGAGGGCGTTGAAACTCTGGTGAACAACGTCCCCTATCTCGAAGGGCTGAGGCTCGCAAAATGCCACACGCTTACCAATGCGGCATTGACGAGCCTTCTGCCCACTTGTCCTGTTTTGACGCATTTGGATGTGGAGGACTTGAGTGAGCTTACGAATGAAGTCCTCACAGTACTATCCGCATCCCCTTGCGCCCCCCACCTCTGCCACGTCAATATTGCCTATTGTGAGAACTTGGGGGATGCCGGCATGCTCCCCGTCCTCAAAGCCTGTCCAAATCTGTCGTCCCTCGAAATGGACAACACGCGCATCTCGGACCTTGTGCTCGCCGAAGCGGCGAGTTGTATTCGGAAGCGCAATCGTGTTGCGAGAGCTTTAACCAGATCCGAGCGTCCAAGGATAGGGTTGAGGATCGACGCCTACGACTGCGCGAACATCACCTGGATGGGCGTGCGAGAAGTCCTATCGCGCAACGCTGAAGCCTCTCGACCTTCTCAATCCTCTCACCCCTCTTCCTCTCCCTCGTCCTCTGCCTCTTCACCTACGTACCCCTGCGAAATCATCGGCCTCAAGTGCTTCCATAACTGGCAACCGACTGTCGAAGAACACACCAAAAGGGTCTTGAGAGGAGATTTTGCGGCTGCGGCGAGGTTAGAGCGGAAGTGGGCGGATTGGATGATGTGTAATGAGGAAGCCGGGGTGGGGGGCACAGGGAGTAGGAGGAGGAGGAGGAGGGCTAGGGAAGCAAGGGAGATGTTTGAGGGGGAGGAGGGCGGTGGGATGGGGAGGGGGGGAGGATTTGGGGTGGGGGGAGGAAGGAGGAGGAGAGCGAGGAGCGGGCCGGGAGGGTGTGTCGTTATGTGAGGGGGGGAATCCCGTCCATTTCATTTACGCATGGGGCTTATGTGTTGTTCGAACCTGGTGTTTGGATATAGGTGTGCTGTGTCACCTGGTTTGTTTTTCTTGCTCATATGAGTAGCATTTTATCTGCTGGAATTGGAACTGGATTTCCTTTACAGATGTTCTATTTTCTACACTTTGAGCATTTTCCTTGGGCGTTCATGGGACTACTGCTGGTCGAGTTGTCTATCTGGTTCATGGCGGCAGGATTTTGGTTAATTTGTTGTTGTTTTCCAAAGCTGGCCTGGACTTTCCACTTTCTATGTTCCACTTTACTTATGATAAGATACATGCCCATCCTTACGATTCAATAGATAGAGTATGTCTTGCATGTTCAGAACGACTACTTGTTTTTTATCTCACTCTACATGTGCTTTCCGTCACCTCTGTCGATCAAAGACATTCTGTGCACGCAATTGGATTGCTGTTTCGAGCGCACACTGCCTTCTTTCTTTGGTTTGGATTTTCAGATAAGCCAGTCAGTGTGCTGGTGGCTCGTTATTGAGGAGTTGCATCACGGTGTACTTTGCGCTATTGGGTTGGATATATTTTGGATAGGCGCTGGCCCATACTGCCCAATTTGTACGTTCAGGATTGTTTGTCTTTAGCTGGTATATCTTATATACCTATATCTACAAATATATAACCACATATACACAAATTACAGTCCCTCCCTTTTTCCTATTGCTCTGCCTAACAGCATGACTATGGCATTCATGCTATGGTTTCTTTTCTTTCCGTGTTCGTTCAGTAGTCAACTAGTGTGATTGTCTCTCATTTGTATTGTATCAGAGCTGTTTATGCACGTATATTTGCGATAAGAATTTTTTTTACTTGCTGTACGTGAACCTAGCTACTGAAGTATTAAAACATGCTCCTTCTTAATCGACTCGCCATACCCGGACGGATTTCAAAGCATCACGGGTTTCAAATCCCAAAGGGACACTCCTTTAGAGTCGAGTTTACTTTGCTTCTAAGCATTAATATTGCGTGTGCATAGACCCGATTGGGAACCAAGGTAATACGTTAAATTGT
The DNA here is from genome assembly GCA_010093945.1 of Delitschia confertaspora ATCC 74209. Classification (NCBI taxonomy): domain Eukaryota; kingdom Fungi; phylum Ascomycota; class Dothideomycetes; order Pleosporales; family Delitschiaceae; genus Delitschia; species Delitschia confertaspora. The sequence goes on along the minus strand of ML994071.1, from coordinate 8,844 downwards.
GTTATTTTTATTTTGACTCTGGAATATGGCTCTTTCCAGGTATAGGAGGGTGTGGGTGGGTTTAGGGGAAAGGTATCAGTATAGTTATATCCACACAGGAAAATTAGCCTGGTTCCTAGTATTTAAGTTGATTGAACCCACGCTCCTATGAACAAAACATAGTTTTATTCGGTCTAAATGGCTGGGTTAAAAGTGCAGGCTACTTATGTGTATCTTGTGATGATGCTCTACACCTTTTTCCTTTTCCTCACATTTTACCATTCAACGTAGCTATGGTGAGTTACCCGAGCTGGTTACACCACTAAGAAGGGATCCGCACCTGCCACCGTCGCCGCTCGGACACCAGAGGGGCTGTTATGACGCAGCATGGGTTAGTTGGAAGGGGGACCAATCCCCTATATTCTCTTTCGCGATAGCCTTTGCAACCCGAAAGTGTTCCGGTATGTTCGTTTTTAGTAGCATTATGTGGTAGCTTTTGCCATTCTCTTCCACTTTAGCATCTCCTGTCCTGGAAATCTGCATTGCCTACCTTTAAGAAGAGATTCGTCGGGGGCTGGATGAAGGTAGGCAGAATGCCTGGACATGTTGGAGTGTTTGCTGTCCGGTCCTACGGCCAGCCTGGAGTGATTCCCGGAACTAGACTTCTCGCCAGCCGGTCATTTAGTCCAAGGACTTCTGTACGGAGTAGAAATACTGCAGTTGCTGAAGTTTGGCCGGCTTTATTGGCTTCTTGCTGTCATTTCTCCTTCCGTGCAGCCATAAGTGCATTGCACCGGTAAATGGTGTAAGCCGAGACGGTAGGAGAAACTTGCTGCTGACTCAGCACACAATACATGTATATATACTCAACAGTTCATTAGACCTGAGGACAACACAGAACATGATCACTAGAACAATACAGCCTGTTGACTACCCAGTTTTCACATCATTCTGCTTACAAATGGCTATGTGCTTGCAATGGTACTGGACTGTTCTACCTTGCCTTGACCTAGGGCCTACCCTTTTCTATCATCTCATTATTTTCCATTACTTTTCGTGCTCGAGAGCGTAGCTGATTAATTCCGGTGCAAGGTTTTTCCAATTCGGCGGGCATGACGACCCCCCTTGGCGGCTCTCTCTAATTCGCCTGGCTGCTGTAGCGTGAGAATTATTATTATACTTCAATTTAACGTGCTACCTGGTTCCCAATCGGGTCTATGAACACGTAATATTAATGCGTAGAGCATAGTAAACCCGACTCTAGAGCGATCTCCCTCTAGAGTCCAAAATCTTTTGCTTTTCTTCACCCCTAAACCATTCTAATATAGCTAGGATGAGTTGTTTCACCAGCTAGCATGAGAATTAAAAGAACTCTATTTCCCACAAATCAAATTCACGGTGAGCCCGCCTGACTGGATCATTTTTAGACCTACATAAGTCTTGATAGGTGATAGAAGATCTGGCCAATAGTTTCAGATTAAAGGCAGACTTGCTAATATACAAACAGCCGGCAAATATGTCTAAATCTAGTAAGTATGCACGGAAGCAGCAAACCAGGTTTTACGAGCAAGCAAGCAACAAGTTTAGAATTTACCATGCATATCTGGTTCAAACGTTAATCTAGGGTTCTCTGGGTCACTATCGACGTTATATTCATATAAAATAGTTAATAATAAACCTATAAGATATTTTATTTTTGGTATTGGAGCCATGACTTCACAACGATACAACTTAATAGGGAGTAATGAGAGAGATATCAAAGAAAACATCGGTAGTTAGGAACGCCTAGATGAATCTCACAAATCTCCTAAAATAGTGCCCCGTTCATCACAATTGCTTGGATCAACAAAATCACAGTATATAATACTGCTACTCTACCCTTTTCAAGACTCCTAAAGGAGAATCGGATATCTCCCAGTTCTACATCAGAACTGCTTCCTCCTAACAGCTAAAAACGTCAAACTCCACAACTGCCTCACATCACTCTCCGTCGCTCCGAACGCTCCCAACGGCTCAACGTGAAAGTCCTCATCCTGGTATTTCCAACTCCAGACTTCGCTGCTTAATTGGGCTTGGTTGTTGTCGATGAGATCCCAGAGGTGGTTGTATGCTGAGAGAACTTTGGTGTGGAGGGGGGTATTTGTGCAAAAATCTTTGCAGATAGGTTAGTAAGATAGTGCATTAGGCGGAGAGAAAAAGTGAAGGGAGTTACCAGGGACTTCCGGTTCACTGCATCTTTCTAACTGACGGGCTACCCCTTCCGCCATCATAGCCAACTGCCAACTCCAAACCACAATCCCGTGATACGCCTCGCGCGTGAAGCTCTTCGCGTATATTGGGTTGCCGCCGTAGGCCGGGTTTGCGATGAATAGCCCTACTGGATTGGATAGGCCGATTGGGAATGGCTGAAGGATATGCTCAGCTGCCTGATCAAGGAAGGAGGTCAGTTGGGATTGATTGGTTGGGTTGAGCAGGAAGAGGCGGTAGCAGTCGTCAGTGTTCATTATCCGGACGAGGGATTGGTTGGAGGTGCCGTCGAGGGCAAGGCCATAGAATCTTACATCGCTCGTGATGCTGCTGGTATTGACTGGGCCCGGGAAGGACGACTCATTAACATAGTTCCTAACCAACTCCAAAGCCTCTTCTCTCTCAACCCTAACTTCAAAAAACCCCAAAGTTTCATCTTCCCACACGTCTGCATAACGTGTCGCCGTCTCATCCCACTCTGTATGCTCCGGAAACAACCCAGCTCTGCTCAATGCGGCGATTGCTCGCAGCGCAGCAGGCACCATTGCAGTATTGACGTCGTATGGGATCCTTCCGCCACCGATGCCGACTTCGGAGTCTCGCCATTGTCCGACGACTTCGCCATCTTTTAGATGGATGAGATTTTCTTTTGTTTGGCCGCATGGTGCAGCGAAGGCCGCGGTGATATTCATGATTTTCTGCGCTGTGAATTGTGCCAGCTCGGCGTAAGTGAGGCCCGCGTTGCTCACTAGAAACGACGCTGTGGTGTTTAAGAAAGCTTCAGACCTATTCCGCCCCACCTCCGTATCAACAAGATAACTTCTCAGCACAACCGGCAAAAGCAGATCCGTATCCACCATCTTATAATCGCACCCCGGCGCAGTACTGCTCACATGCTTCTGCAGATTCAACCACGTAGCATAATCCCCTATAACCTCCTCATGGCACACGCTGCCATCCGTGCGGTTCACGCGTTCGAGGACTGCGGAGAGGACAGCTTCAATGGAGGAGTTGGGGCCGGCGCTTAGGATGGGTTGGAGCAGGAGGAGTGAGATCATGGAGTCACGGCCAAAGTAGGTTAGGAAGCGCCATGTGCCGGCGAGGAGTTTGTCTGTGTAGGAGAGGAAGGAGAGGGATATAGTTGGGTCCGGATTCTGCTCGATCAAACTTTGAGACGCGTTGTTTAGAACTTCTTGGGGGCTCAGCTGGTCCAGCTGGGGATAGTTGAATGAGGCGTTGAATTGGTACGTCCCTTTTCCAAACAACAATGTCGTATTCGCTCCATTCCGCATTTCCACCGCATTGGACCCATTGATCGGAGTGAATTGCAGACTCGCCGTAGTCACGTTATCAAACCACGTCCGACTCAAGCTCACTCTTCCGTGCTCCTCCTGCGAGAACCTGACAGCTTCCTGAACAGCCGGATATACGATACTAGGTCCTTCGGTGAAATCCCGAATAGTCCTAATACTGCCCAGAATCGGCACGGTGAGCACGGCGGAAGAGTTAAAGTTGATATACCCAGAAACTCCGACAATAGGATCCCAGTCCTTGGAACCAGTATAATGGGATCGGCGGGGGATGTATATCGGATCCAACGTCTCTCCCGTAGAAGTTGAATTCTCTAACTTAATACTAAGAGTACCGTTTTGCCCATTCTCCGCGTTGAAGAAGGATACGATACCACTGTTGCCGGCGGGCCACGCAATGAGTAGTCGGGGGCCAATGACCCTTAGGTTGCTCGTTGATAAGGGGCTTGTGATGACCACATGCGAGCTGGAGTGACAGTCTGAGTAGAAGTAGTTTTCGTAAGGCGGATCACTGAGATGGAGTCTTGTTGAATTCTCTGAGCATGTTGTGTTTATTTGTGTTTGGTGAGTCAATGCCGCTGTTGCAAGGAAACATGCGACTAGTATGGTATGAAGACTATGGGAAACCATGGTGGAAGGAGGGGAGAAGACGCTTCTGCATCGTCAATGGAAATAGAGAATGGGAGTTACGAATTTTGAACCATTTCAAAAACGGCATCTCACCGCAGCGACCAAGGAAAGCGACGATGGATGTCACCATGCTTAAATAGGCTTTGCTAAGCGTATTGATGCGGGGTATTGCTGCAAAACGTAGCGAGTCAGAATGTAGTACGATACCTCTCTTTGATTGGACAAAAAGACATTCACCGCAAAGCTTTTGAACTTCTGACGGCTTACAAGAATGCCGAATCTAACATTGCTCGCAATTCCGGAGTGACAATGTATGAGAAGACAGTGCACAAGCAATGAGGAAAATCACATATGTGTGGAGATTGAGAAAAATAATGAACGGCGGAGTAGGAGTTGTTTATAAAGAGATCAATGACTTCTACCCGAAGAAAAAAAAAGATCCCTAGAGTGACCCTTAGATGGTGGCTCTTAGTAGCGGAGATAAACTCAGTTATACGGCCAAGGGCGCTGATAACGACAATAATGCGAACTTCGCTTACTGGTAAGTAACGGGATTGTTTCCAGGTAAAGCTTCCAACCCTAAACTTTTTATGAGCTCCTGTAAGAACCACCTTATAATAGCACGACTTACATCCATCCACGTCTTCCTTCACTGTTTGAGGAAGGGTGCATTTCATCGCCTCTTCCGGTGTTTGCGAGAGAAGGTGCTCCGGGCATGCGTCGTTATTGCAGCGGTAGTCCATAGCTCTCTGTAAAGCATCACCTTTCCAGCCGAAGAGGTAATCCCCATGCTGTGAGTGACCGGTTCTAAGAGTAATTAGCTACGTACAATCTTTCTCGCGCTTTATAGTTAGACTTACGCATCACCCATGCTATAAACAAACGGCTGTGAGCCATCCTCGTTCCACAGACTCAAATCATTATACGGCCTGGTGTCCCACATCACCTCATACATCACCTGAGGCATATGCACAGGATGGGTACTCGGGCACGCACCTTGGCTCTCGAATGTGCCCGTGATTGGATACGCCATGTGAGATTTGTGGTCTGGAGAATCGAGGGTCTTGCCGTCCCAGCATCTTCAAATATCTGTTAGCAAATGCGGTTGATCGAGAAATTGGTACTTCTTACGTTGGGAACGTAATAGTGGTTCGAATCCCTCCTGGACAAGGCGTGCTCGGAAGACCCGTGGTGTCATTACCCGTGCAGGGTGCGCCTCCAAAGGGGGTAAAATTCTCTCCCAAAAAACAGCGATGGCATATCTGACGCACTTCACCTTCGGTACTTCGAAGCGTGGGGTCGCCCACAACCATTCGGTGGCCCTAGTATCTATGAGTCATTTTCCTCTGCTGCAGTGATTCCGGAAAGTCGTGTTACGAAATAACGTCTGGAACATACCGGTTTGAAAGACGTAACATTGCTAACGCCATCATACGGCGGAATATAGTAAACAGTAATCCCTCCATTCTGCACAAGTCCACCATTAGGAAACTGCTGAACTCGCTTAAATGTACCATTCCGGGCCCGGTAGTAGAGGTTCGCCGTCCAGTAGTTGGAAAAATCCTCGGAATATGTGCATGAAGTGCAAGTAGACATTTCGACTGGGTCATGATCTATTGGGTCCATTGACGCGTTGAATGAGTTCCCGCCAACAACCTGGTGAACGTGCGCAGATCCTACAGTTCCAGGTTGGACAATGGGGTCAAGCCGTTCCACAGTGAGCTGCGAGCATCCGAAACGAAGCATTTTCGCATATTCCTGAGCTTGGGCGTTGAGTCCGTGCCCAAGCAGGGTAAGAACAGTGAAGTGTCTCCAAAGCATAGTGGCGTCTGAAGGTTGACGATGGGACGAGTCTTATGGAAGAAGGCTGGGAAGACATCATTCGAGTTTAAGTATTCCGTATGTTTGATCTAGATTTGACTATCTGTGTGCTGTGCCTCTCTGCGCCCCATCATCGAAAAATATACATGAAGTAACTGCCGGGATTAAAAGGATTCAACATTGTACTGACAAGGAATAGTCGTGGGGCTCTGAATGCCTAATATCCAGGGTGATGGTTCGCTTAATGTAACCGTCCAGATAAGAATGCGAACTCATTAAGCGACAGGACCTTGGTCAACAGGAACAAAACACCCCACATGATCCCCTGGTTGAGCAATTAAGCACAGCATCCCGACCCTGGTGGAAGAAAGCCGCTTAGTAAGGACTTCTCAAAATTTCCCCGGTGAATGGTCAGCCGGAGGGGTGATGGGAATCCAGGAATGGGTGTATGCGGCAAGGCTGTACTACCATAAGATTATTATACTCCCTGCACTGGCAATATTCGGTCCTATCCATTGCTAGGGTTCTTTTAGAACATTTTTATTTCCGTCTAAAAGTATCCCTGTAAAAGTTCAATTTGTGCCCATCCGCTTTGAATAAGCAGTTCCAGATATAGAGCTTGTTGCGAATGATCGATACTGCCGAACACATCAAGTACTGCTTTTTCCCTGCGCACCCGACCTGCAAAAATAGTGTCAGCCTGTGCTGGTTGCGCAACTGAAGATAGAGGTATTGCTAGAAGGCAACGTGTCTCTCGTTTCCAAATTCTCGTATCCTCTTTTCTTGGATGTGTTTTGGGCATAGCGCGAAGTCTTTAGAGTAGTCGACTATGTCGAAGTACATGTACCCGGAGATTGGAGGTATGGTAAAGTGTGCCGATAGACAGAATGCAAGGAGACGGTGGATGGTGGTCTTTCATCCGACAATAAGGTATCTAGATCTAAACGTCTCTACAAACCCCGGTTCAAGGAAGGCGCAGTCAGAGGTCGGGTTCCACAGGCTAACGCATAGCTGGTCGATGAGTCCAGGTAGCTCTTGATCCAAATTCTCCCACTCATCCTACCTTCATATCTCATCCAGTGCGGACTTGGTACCGCGGACCGCTCACTCAATTCGCGCTAGTTTCTAGAAGTCCTAATGAGTCATATTCCGATTCCAGATAGGTCCGGTTAATTGGGATGATGCCAACAAGCTTCGTTCTCAGTTTTGGGTTGGTCTAGTTGCTCAAAAAATGCGACGAATTCAATTGTAGTGTTAATAGGGGCAACGCTGCACCAGCGTAAAAGTTCCACGTTTCATAGTATTCCATAGTCTAGAGCCTTGTGAGAAAAGAATATATAAACCGAGTCCGGTGACTATGCTGAACGATCCAATTGGGTTAATGAGTGCTCAATGGCATAGAATAGGAGTGGGGGGGCTGAGGCCTGAGACCAGCCTCGTTGTAGAATGAAAACCATGTAAAAGGTCCTCGTCCACAGGTGACTGATTCAGCGCAACTATATGTCAGAAGATGTAACCTGTGGAGAGAGAGATGACTTGAGTTGAAAGTGTGTATTATGATGATGATTGTGTAGATCACTGTGTTTGTGTAGATCATTGTATGTCCACCTGAGCTGAGGTTATAATGAGGGGCATTATGTACATAACCAGGGGCCCAAGGGTCATATATCCTTCAGGCGAACAGAAGATATATGACAAGGTGAATGAGACAGTGATAAGCAGTGATGGTGGAAGATTGGGAATGATGGATGTGGAGATGAAGTGCAGAAGTCGATAGGTTGGAGTTCTAAGCTTCTGCCAAGACGGGAAGCTAAAGTTTACTCAAACTTCACATCACTTCCTTATCAATGTATTATCAGAGCCTTATGCAGCTTTGTGTTGAGATTAATTGGTTTATCCTGTGCATCAAGAATTTTCATATTAAAGTGCCTAACGATCTGGCCACTTTCGACTTCGTGTCTCTTAAATCGTATATGCTCAGGCCTCCTTATTCCATAGCGTCCCTAGAGGGCTAAGTGGCTGCCTTTGATCCTTAGCTATTGGGAGTTTAAGCCGAGACCACACATGGTCGCGGTATCCTAATGCGACTTGGCACTACATTCATTTATACATACCTCATACTTCTTCAGACCTCACGGTCAGAACTCAGTCAACAATACCGTCCTGTACCCCCTCAAACTGCTTATAGTGAGGGATCTGGCGCACTTGGCCTTAGGCTCGTCCTCTCCTGGGTACATGACATCGCTTACGCTAGTGACTACAGCAGATGCGCGTGTCCTCAGCTTTACACTCTTCATAGTTGAATTCTAGTTATAGCAATACAAGGGTTTCTACCTAGTTGCGTTCCCTAACAGCTATCTGGAATACTGAGAACATCATAGGGCTATTGTCATCCCCTAATCAAGCGAAATCCATGTTGGAATGGCAATCTCGCTATGCTAGAATCTTCTAGCAGGTTTGCCAAACTACGACGACAGTATTACATATATTACTATGTTTTTCCGCTCCTTCTCTAGGTCCTGTAATCACATAATCTCATGTATATGTTTGTCGCTCTTTTGACTGCAGACATCACAATCAACTCATTTTAAGACAAATATTTATGAGCACTTCCGTTCTGCCAAACACAACCTTCATTAATCCAACCACATCTGTAGGGACTACATAGTGAGCATGATATGATAATGTATATTAACTGAACGAAGGATTACATTATAGGCGTAAAGCCGTTTATATGAGCAGTTTAGGTAGGCTTCTTAATTATTAATAATAATAATTCAATTTAACGTGCTACCTGGTTCCCAATCGGGTCTATGAACACGTAATATCAAATGCTTAGAGCAAAGCAAACCCGACT
>ML994070.1:34835-50826 GCA_010093945.1 Delitschia confertaspora ATCC 74209 | reverse complement strand
ACAGCGGTATTCCGAAGACGGCTTTCTGCACCAGTGTGAAAGAGGCGTTCCGTCTCTTGGTGGTTTTGGCAACCATCAGCTTTCTGTTACCATATGGAATTACTGCCCATCTCTAGGGAAACCTACCAAGCTATCATGATACACCAACAAATCTCTCCGCAGTCTCTATCATGTTTATCTCGTAAGACGGCACCGTCTGGGAACCTGAGAATAGCCACACCATGCAACCTTAACCGGACGTGTTATAGCGGTATTATAGCGGTGTTATAGCTGAATAACTTCTGTTCTGCCCTAAGAGAACGAATCAAATATTGGTGGAACCGCATACAGTTATCTGGTAAAAGCCCAACATAAAGGAACCCGATTTCTAATAACAGGAACTTCGAACGAACAAACTCACCCCTCAACATTGGAAAACAACAACTTTCCTCTTACAACCTGCCAAAAGCAGCAAATCCGTCACAATACCGAATCCTGCATACATCCAGTTAAACTATCGGCAATTAGCTAAACAAAAGCCCTCCCCCTCCCCATATAGCAATCAGTTTAGCTGCTTCCACCACATAAACCACGCAGAGGCGCAGTGCTTGCATACTTGTACGAAATGCCTCAAAACTCCACAACTCACTCCATCACCAATCGGCCAGTAACTCGGCCTATCTCGGTATGGTATCTCACATAAGAAGTCATTATTTTAGGGAAGCGCGCCTGTTCAATCGACATCTAACACATATGGGCCTAGTTCATTGTAGTTGGATGTGTCACTTCGTAACACCAATTCAAGCCTTAAGAGGCGCAGCTGCTTGAAACCAAAACTTCGAGATGGCTTGATATCTACATGAAACATAGTGGCCAAGACTGAGGTGAGATAAGCCGGAAGTTGAGATTAAAGGAAGAGGCATCCGATAGACAAGAATCCACGAATTGGGTTATGTTTGATAACATTGCAGCCAGTGAAATGAATCAGTGTCTCTTGATATATATCTTTTGATATTGTTTTTTGCTTTTCAGCTCCCATATGATATTCAAAATAGTACACAAGAAAAGAGGTGCAATGTAGTCTGTGTAGGTATCCTCCCCTCGCAGAGTGCCCGTCCGCTCAAGTTTGGCAAGTCGGATGCCCACACGGTCAATGTCAGAATAGGAAATAAAAGAAATTGATCGACCAGATCTGTGAGCCCACCAAAAGACTTGCGGAAGAAGCCACCCTGCTTTCACTCAGCAAGACCCCCGATACCAACGCCGTAGTGTATGCATAGCCTCAAGGTATCCATCGCCAGAACATGACAGTTTCAAATAACAAAGGAGATGTGGGTTCCCTTAACCCCCAGAAATGTCAGCGCACAAAAGAATCAAAAAAAAAAAAAAAGAAGGAAAAAGCAGTAGAGTGGTTGTAGACCTTTGTTAACGCCTGTTGGAAATGCAAAAAAAGCCCCCTTAATCCCCATCTAAGCTTCCAGGTCATGGCTTGGTCATAGATCGTCGTCAAGGTCGATAGCATCTGGGTTTGCGGCAGGAGCTTCGGTAGGTTGAACAGACTTGATGGCGCTGCCTTCGGGTCCGGTGCTTGCGGCGACGAAGCCCATCGGCGCCGCTGCTTCGCGTTCGAGGGCGGCCATGGCGTCCTCCTTGGTGAGATCGTCGCCGTTGGTGTCGCCATTTGCGCCTTGCTGGGCTAGCATGCTTGCTTGAGAGGCGATATAGTTGACATCGGTACTGGAAGACGTTAGTAAATTCCTCAGAAGCACCAGTGAAGACATTGCATACTTGTATTGAGCAGCCACGCTCCGCTTGACCCGAAGCATCTCCTTGAAAGTGTCTTCATTTCCGTGTTGAACTTCGAAGCTCTCCCACTTTTTCCAGAACTCTTGGCTGGTCCTCGGGTCACAAAATTGGCTTGCATGGCCATAAATGCCTCTTGCTCGGTCGATTTCACCCAGTCGCCTCTCCATCTCTGCAAACTTGAGACACATCTCTTTCGCGTCTCTGTCTGGCAATGCCTGAATGGCACGCTCGTAAATGGGTCGGGTTGATGCGAGGCCAAAGTTGGATGCAGACTTGGTGATGTAAAACTCGAACATCTCCAGGCGGTCCTCATCCGCAACAGCGCGTGTTGCACGCTCGTAAATCCGCATAGCGTGCCGAGCTAGCCCTCGCTCTTCCTCCAAAGCCCCGTACATCAAGTACAAAACCTTGGCGAATCTTGGCGGGCATCCTTCCACGGCTTGCTCGAAAAGATCACGGAGACGCTCCATTCCAATTTTGCGGTCTACTGCCTTCGTAAGGTAGAGATTCCACAGTTCAAAGGCAACCGGATAGCTGAACAGATCCAAACCGCGCTCATAAACCTTGAAACAATCCTCAAAGTACTTGTGCTCCTCAAGCAAGTTGGCGTAGTTGACAACTGTTTGCGGCGTGGCGATCCGAAGCTCGAATATCCGCTCATACACTTTCTTGGTCTCCTCGAGCGTGCTGACACTCTCGACGAGATCGACGTAGAAACTCCACAACTTCCAGCTCTTGTGGACACGCTGCTGAGGCGTCAGCGTCTCATCGAAGTAGTCGACGTTCGAACGCTTCGGTGCTTGGGTTGCCTTGGCCATAATGTCCACGGCGCGGTCAAAGTTCTCGTGGCGAAGTTCCAATTCTGCCCATTCGCACCACATCTCCGCGAGCTCGTTCACAGATTTGAACGGAACCTTTACAGCCTTCTCCATGATGACACGAGCGTTCCGAAGATCTCCACCAGCCTCATAGAATTTGGCGTAATTGGCCCAGAGCTCGTGGAACTGCCCGACGGCCTTCTTGGGATTGATAGCGGCAATGGCATCGGTATAAGTGTTGACGATCTCCTTCTTGTTGTCGCCCCAAAGAGCCACGCGTTTCAGCCAGTCGTTGACGTTATGCGGGTTTTGTCTTAGTTGTAGGTCGTTGTAAAGGAATGGGCGCCGAGACATGAGCGATTCAAACCGCACAATACGAATATCTAGGTCGGCGTCCGCATCGGCATCCACCACGCCTTTGGAGGAGCGGGTAGCAGCCTCTTCGAGCTTGATGCCAATGAGTGCTTCTTCAGCTTCGGCATACGTGTCAAAGACAATCGTGAAGTCCCGCTGCGTCATGACGGTGGTGACACCCTCTTCAAAGACATCCCTCGCCTTTTCATAATCTCCCTTGTGGATCCAGTACCGCGCCAATCCGACCCACAGGATGCCCCGCTGGTCGGGAAAACGGGCCATACCGCTCCTGATAATCTTCTCAACGTCTATACCACTATCCTCGCCGGTTTCAATCTCTTTTGCGTGATCGATCATCAGCTCGATCATCTCTGTCCAAAACTGGAACGGTCCTTTAGCTTCCTTGCTCTTGAAACGGGGGTTGTTGAGAATCTCCATGTACTTTTTGATAGCCTCTGAGTATTTGCGCATATCTTTCAGCAATTCGATAAAGTCTTCGGCGTTCTCCGGGTGGATCTGCATGTACCTCCTCCAGATTTTGACCGCGGTTTCACCAGACGCCGAGTTGGCAAAAGGCCTGTATAATGCCCATATCCGGTTGTGTTGCGTCAGAGGCAGGGCGCGCAAAGCTCTGTCGAACGTTCTCCTCGTGGTAGTAACGAGCGGTTGTTGCATCAGAAACGTCAGATACATCTCCCAGATCCTCGGCATCTTATTCAGCAGGACCAACGCCCTCTCAAACAACGCATTGACCTTAACATAATGCGGCGCGAACTTGGCCGGATTCTTGTTCTCGAGGTGTTTTGTCCGCAGCTCAAGGTAGAGCTTCCAGAGTTTGTAGGACCGGGGAAGCGTGGAGCATGCGCGCTCCAACACAAAGGCCTGCTCAAGCAGGCTGCCATGCTGCTTCTTGTAGTTTACGTAGTCCAGCCACGGTTTGATGCTGCCTGGATTGTTGATGATATCCTTCTCGTAAACGACATCACCGTCGCTGATGAGATAGAGATCGGTCGACATGGTAGAAGCGTTCCGTTTGCTGCCGCGCGAAAAACCGGACATTGGCACCGTCCTCAACAGCTCTCCAGGCATTGCACAGTCTCAGGGGGATATAGGCCCCGCTGGGCAGTGACCGTAAGGGAGCGTGTCGGGGAAGATGAGAAGAAAGAGAAAGAGAGGTCAAGTTGAGAAAGATGAAAGTTTTGTTGTCCGCTTGGGTGAGGAGGGAGCCCTGAGAGGATCACGGTTGGACGGTTGCCGGGGCCCGTTTCGAGGATGTGCACGGGCTGCAGGCTTGGAAATGCGGTCAGGCCAATATGAGTTGGCGAGCTGGCCACGCCAAAACTTGCAACGCCCGGCAATAGCTGCAGCGCCAGCCTAGCAACAGTAAGCGGGCGCTTCAACCAGGACCAGCAACAAGCACCTGTGATCAGAACTGCAGCTCAAACATCATCCACCACGACGCTTTATACACCTTTCAGCACCGATAATCTCACGGAACCCTTGCAGTATTTTATTCACTGCTTTTGCTTTACCTAATCTTTGTACAATCGCTGTTAAGCGCTGTGTCTCGAGAATGTCGGGTAGCGGGGTAAGTCTGCCCCCCCAGAGCTGTCGGAGCTATGGCTGCTATGCTATGCTATGCTCTGCTCTGCTCTGCTATGCGAACATTGGCCCTTATATGATGCTGATACACAATTCATATAGGCTCGCGAGGCCGTCTTCGCGACTCGGCAGTCGCTGGGGTTGATGAAGAGCAAGCTGAAGGGTGCTCAGACAGGCCACGACTTGTTGAAGAGGAAGAGTGAGGCCCTGACAAAGTACGTCACACATCAACCCTTCTCTTTGAAGTCTTCCTAACACTCACTTATGCAGACGCTTTCGAGGTACCATATATGCACTTCCATATAGTCCTTTACTGCTCCAGTCTAAGATCCATTTGCAGAAATAACCCGCCGCATCGACGAAGCCAAACGCAAAATGGGCCGCGTCATGCAAATCGCCGCCTTCTCCCTCGCCGAAGTCACGTACGCCGTCGGCGGTGACATCGGCTACCAGATCCAAGAATCTGCAAAGAACGCCCGCTTCCGCGTCCGCACTAAGCAGGAAAACGTCTCCGGTGTTCTACTCCCCCAATTCGAATCCTATATGACCGAGGGGAACAACGACTTTGGGTTGACGGGACTGGGCAAGGGTGGACAGCAGGTGCAGCGGTGCAGAGAGACATACGCGAGGGCGGTGGAGACACTCGTTGAGTTAGCGAGTCTGCAGACGGCGTTTGTGATTTTGGATGAGGTTATCAAGGTTGTGAATCGGAGAGTCAACGCCATGTCAGTACCTGCGAATCCTGTTGTTTTGTGCGTCAGTTAACATATTGCAGCGAGCACGTCATCATTCCTCGAACCGAAAACACCATCAAGTACATCAACTCCGAGCTGGATGAGCTGGACAGAGAAGAGTTCTACCGATTGAAGAAGGTGTCAGGGAAAAAACAGCGGGATGCCGCCGCTGAAGAGAAGCTGAGGGCAGATAAAAAAACCGCAGTCGACGAGAAGGAGAAAGAGAACAAGGCAGTGCATGAAGCTGAGACGAAAGATCTGCTCGGTGATCAGGACAACGAAGATGTCATTTTCTGAAGAGGTGTGCTATCCCATTGCAAACATTGTCTACTTAGGGGTGAATGATCGAACTTAGTTACAAGTCCAGAGCTGTCATGGAGGATCCCCGTTTCATATCCATTTGTGGTATATCCTCAGGTCGCTCATATGATACCAGTTTATACCATTCATACATGAAAGTCGTGACCTATGATTCTGCCCACATTTGTGCTCCACATCCAATACAGGCTAATATGGGTATCCTTGCCCACGTCGAGATCCACGATAACCTCCACGATCACTGTTCCCACCGACCTTCCGACCCTTTGTAGGCACAGTGCCCACAATTGGTAGATTGTAGAGATCCGGAAGCGCAGCACTAGGAACCATCTGTTGCGGGGCAGCAGTGATAGCTTGCGGAGCACCCATGAATTGCAGCAACGGCTGTTCTGCAGAGACAGGTGCAGCAGGACTAAAAGAAAGCTCTCAGATTAGTATTAAAAGTCCATAAGCCGCCGCCTCATGAATGAGCCGCATTACTCGCATGTATAGTTTACCCTTGACGTTGATATGTAACCTTGATCGGCTTCTGATCGGCACCCAGGCGCATGTTGGCAGTTGTCTCCTTCGCTTTGATGGCGAAATCCTCGTGTTCATATTCGACGAAGGCAATGCCGACACGGCCTGGTACAGTACGGACTTCCTTGAACCCAGGGAACTGCTGGAAGAGGGTAGTAAGGGCCTCGGTGTCCACGTCCTTAGGGATGTTCTGCACGAAAAGGATCTTGTTGGCCGGGACGAACTCGTCGGGAACGGCTTGCATGCCGGTCTTGGGGGCGCGCGGTTTCGCGGGTTCGGGAGCACCAGTGGCGCGGGCCTTCTTCTCGGCTTCTTCCTGAGCTTGCTTGCGCTCTGTGGTGGTCGTTAGATAGTATATGAGACTCCAATGGGAATGTAAATGTACCCTTTTCGGCCAAGCGGCGACGTTTGTGCTGCTCAAAGTCTTGCTCGGTACCCTCACGTTTGACAGTCGCGTCGCTCTTGGTCCTAGCATATGACATACGCATTTCCTTGCCGCCCATTTCGAGGCCTTGGAGCTCGTCGATAGCCTTGGTAGCGGAAGCTACATTGTCGAAGACGACAAAGGCCTGGCCGCGGCGCTTCAAGCTCCTCTTGGCGATAATATCGAGGATGTTGCCATACTCTTCAAAGATGACCTTGAGATTCTCCTTCAGGTCATCGATTTTGACGCGCTCGGGCAGGTTGCGGATCTAGAGATCATCAGCGTCCGCTCACGGAGTGCAATGTGATTGGGCTGAACTTAGGTGCGCACATAGACACTAGCGGGAGAGTTAGCAGGCCAAGTAAATTGGTAGGAGAGACGTCTTACGTAGAATTGGCGGCGACGCTGCCTTGAACACCTTCCATATTCATGATTACGGGAGGTGTCGCTTTGCTGGAAGTTGTAACGGTAAAAGATGAGTAGGTTGGAGCGGAAGACGCCTGGCGAGAGATAGGATTGTCGTCGGCGCAATGGCGACTGTGATTTGCAAGGAAAATAAGTGAATAGTCTGCTCGTCGCGAAGGTGAGTATTAAGTGTGTGATTGAGGTGGGTTGAAGCTCCAACATGCAAGGTAGCTCCGCGCCAAGCGACAGTCACATGATTTTTGTGCTGGTCGCATCGGACTACATTCAAAGTGAAGGTCGCTGGAAGAACCATCATTACTTATACCACCCCCATGACTCTTTGGCACACATCGACTGCTAGTCCGCACTGTTGAATGTGTTCTCTCATTTTGTCGGTATGGCACAATCTTAGGATTCGCTTCTAACAACTGCTGGTGGCATAAGCAGATACTGCACAAGGCCGAGGGCCGCAATACGAATACTCCCTTTATGTTTCAGGCTTTGTTGTTCTTGATTACAAACATGTTCCCCTGATCTGTGCTAGCTGGAGGCGTGCTGTGCTATTCGTTGTTCTCTTCCTTGACGCGGAGTTCAGCTCATGCGTGAACATATAAATTCGGCCCCCATGGATTGTCTAGCCTTGCGCCGTGCTGGAGTGTTTTCGCCTTTATTTATCCTGGGCCCGCGACTTTCTGCGTCTTTGATATCCATCTTATTCAACCATGGCGCCGGCAACTACCATTGCAAGTTCGGCAACGCCGACATCGACACTTCATCCGCAACGAACAGATTTCAACGGGGATGAATTTTCGAATAATCTGTTCAGTGACTTAGCACCCTTGTTAACACTATTTGGTGAACAGGTAAAAAAATGAACTCCGCCAGGTGGTGCATTGAGTCATGTTCGCTCTTCCTCCTATCTATCTGTATTTACGGTGGGCGACCAAAATACAGGATTTCAGCTTCGGCCTATGGCCAGAATACCCCATGGCAACTTGTAACCAGTATATCAATTTCTTCAATTACTTTTTGGGCTCACATACGCATATAAGCCCAGTTCAGTATCAGCAGGTGGGACTTTTGGAGCGCTCATGAATTAATAATGCACTACCTGGTAAATCCCACCTCTATATGAGCTATTCTAATCCTTACATAGGTCACAAAACAGTTCCTTACCATGTCTATGGGTTGGGCCGATAATGTGCTCGTAGCAATGGGTCCACTTGGTATCTTAACACTCGTAGTGAGTGCTATTCGGGTTGGGGGCGTTAGAAGACTGAAAGGGCTTGTGGGCCGGTAAGCTCTCCTTCCGCAGAAAAGAGATAGCATTAATACAGGACAGCGCGCGTGAGAGTCAAGCAACTGCCGAGCAAGAATTACTCTCGTCAACCTCATCCAGTGTTTGCGAATTGTGGAGCGGTAAAGAGATTGTGAGGCAATTAGGTCAGCCTGATACGAAGGAACTGATTGTCGTCGCATACGAGGGCAAGTTCGTCCAAGTGCTTGACCTAGAAGGCGCCGTAAGAGGAGGTTGGCTTCACGAGAATGTAGGCCCGGATCAGAGAGCAACTCTGCCCGAGTTGAGAACAATCGATTCACAGGCCCCGAACATAGCACTTAATATCGAAGGGTCTACAGCTACCAAAAATGAACTGTGGATGTGGGCAGGCATTGGAGTTCTATTACAGTCAGTTGCTCTAGTTGTCCCAGCCTTGGCCACCTATTACTGGAAGTTCCGTAAAGCGTCCGCATCCGTTCCGCGATATGCCTACCCTTGTTTCCTCATCGGTGCCAGCGTGGTCACAATAGGTGCACTGCTGTGCTCTCATGTCATTGAAGGAATCACGGAAGAAAGAATTTTTGAGCCAAGTGGAGACTCTGACCACCCTCCTGGGGAGATCTTGTATGTCGTGCGCTTACAGAAGGCCTGCACCGTCAGTGACCAGAGTTTTCGCCCTTTCTTGATCTACAACCAACTTGGCAATAAGTCTATTCGGACGTCACGTATGAAGACCACAGAGGACCCGCAATTCAGGTAAGTTTGCTCTCCCTATAATAGATTGTCATTGACAAGTGAAAGTAAACTGGCGGCGTTCTCTAGTTTGTTAACGGTAGCTGGGTTTATATGTCAGTTCGTCGGGTTAAGGGGACTTCATTGGTCCGCCACTATCTTACAGCTAGGAGTGACTCTCATCATGACAGCCGCAAGATCTTGGGTACGGCGAGGCCTCGCAGTTAACCCACCTTGTATCGAATTAACGCCCGGGAATGAGCTCATATGGGCTTCCATACTCCTCAGCCAAGGGATACTGCCTATAAACGGCGGGCAGAAGGATGTGTCAGGTTTGCTAGCGCATACAACCACCTCCGATCTGAAGACCACTTCGGCCCTTGTTCGCAGCCAAATATGGGAATTCATGACCGGTGGGTTCCATAAGAACTATCCTGGCTTCGATTTACACGACCCCGAACAAGAGAACAAACCCCTAGTATCTTGGCCTCCCAAACCGCAAGAACCGATAGACGCAACGCTTTATCCTGGGGATCAACTTCTAGAGATTCTGTCTCACTTGCAACAAATAATGCCCGAGCAAAACACCTTGCTGAGAATCACGTCTAATATCTCCCGGGCCATGGAGCAAACCATATCTTTACTTAATCGGCATGTGTTCGATCGCGTCCTGACTAACACGGGGCTATGGGAAGAGTTCACATGGCGACATTGGATCCTACATAATGAA
The DNA here is from genome assembly GCA_010093945.1 of Delitschia confertaspora ATCC 74209. Lineage (NCBI taxonomy): Eukaryota > Fungi > Ascomycota > Dothideomycetes > Pleosporales > Delitschiaceae > Delitschia > Delitschia confertaspora. Next base: position 41,126 of record ML994070.1, on the reverse strand, counting down.
CTTCAACATGAAACTGCGCCATCTCTCTCACAGATTTCGTTCTCAATTTTCTATGAGACTGACGGCCGCGTACAAATTCCTCGTGAGAAGATGTACTCAGCTATTCGTCTTTGGATGGCTTCATTGGAAACTCGTCCAGAATTTTCAAATAAGATAGAACACAGTTCGGACGCTCGTCATTCGTTTACATATATGCGGTTCCTCGGACCGTGCAGGGACTATTCGAAGGCCACCTTCGAAGCTCTCCCTCGATGGATCGGGAAAAAGATTATCCTTTGCCCCAAGCCTGACGGCCGTAAAGGTTTTCTAACAAATAACGAAGTCGACTATCTCCATGCTCAGGCTTGGCCAGTCTTTGGCACATCTGTTGTATCTGGGTATGGCATTTCCTCCCTAAAAACTCTACATATACTAATCTGACTCTAGAGAAGATAATATCGCCGAGAAGCACCATTTGAAACCACCCAGCTTTGTGCAGCAAGTATCAGACGGGTTTATGCACGCCGATACTAGCGAAGAGGATGTAGAGGAATGTATCGGTATTATATCACATAACTCGACGGCCACACAGTGCGCTCTAGAGCTCTTTTCCGGCTTTATGGATACTGTTGCTAGTCAAGTTGGATCTATTGGTGGCGTTTCCCGTACTGAATGGACCGAGCAGGATGATCAACGTTCCCACAAACCCAGTCGGAAACGCACACCGGAAGAATTATTAGGAGACCTCCAATCAAGCGTTGCAGCGAGTGATGAGGAAGAGTCAGATGCCTCGCGCTCGATAGCCTCCTCTTCACAGAGAGTGAGGACTGACGGTCCTAGCTCTCTCTACAACGGAGCCCGCTGGACGAATACTGTCCTTCACTCCCTTTCACAGGTTCTGGTTGACACCGGAGTTGTCACTAGTATAGAGGAGGCGAATGCAGTCGTCATACCTCCTTTTGCGCGGCGGGGCCTGCTCCCTAAGAGACTGGGAACGGTCAGATTTGATCCCGTTGAGACTGGCCAAGGGGACGCGCCTACAGAGGACGCGGCCTCGGTCCTCACCGGGGCTACATCTGGTGACACCCCAATATCGGTTGTTGAGCCCGATATAAGCGAGTACGACTTGAATAGGAGACGGCGAAGGGCAGAGAGAGCGCGAGCACAGCAGGAGCGTGAACAGTTCAGCCGCGTTGAGTTTAGTTAATGATGGAGCTACATATTGCGGCGACAGCGGGCGGTACAGCAACTCGTAAGCGTTTCAAAAGCTGACCTGATATTTATCTGTGTGCAGGGTTGGAATCTAGTTGAAATCGAGGTGTTAACTAATTTTTGGTTGCTGTAAATTATCTTCGCTGTGGGTTGCAGATAGAAGATCAGGTTCTAGTAGCCGGTGGTCGACATAAATTGTAGAATACCTACCTCTACATTAATTCACTACTTAGTAGTAAGAAGTGAACTCTTAGCGGTAAGACCAACTGTTATTATCTAGTTTCTAGATTTCTAAAGTGTAATTTATTTTCGAAGCGAGGATACAATAAAAGCAATATGTATATTGCTGGACCCCGGTTAGGTCTGCTTTTTAATAGAAGAATGACTTGCCATTCCATATACATATTATTATTATTATTAGACCGGACGGCAACCACTCCAACATATCCTGGCATTCTGCCCCAACTGCATCCAACCCCGTGCAAATCTTCTTTTAAAGACAGGGACTACAGAGCTTCCGGAGATGTTGAAGGAGAAGGGAACGGGAAGAGCAGCTGCGCAATGGCTCCTAGAAACAAACATTCTGGAAACACTTCCAAGTTGCAAGGGCTATTACAAAAGAGAATACAGGGGACTGGGCCCCCTTCCAATTAACCCAGGCTGTGTTATAATAATCTCTCTGTTGCCTGAGTGGTAGGCACTGGCAGATGGGGAACAGCAACTAGTAACTGGTGAAATAACTCACTATAGCTATATTAGAATAGTTTAGGTTGAGGAAAAGGCAAAGATTTTGGACGTTGGAGGGAGTCTCCTCTGGTGTCGGGTTTACTTTGCTCTACACATTGATATTACGTGTTCATAGACCCGATTGGGAATCAGGTAGCACGTTAAATTGCATTATAATAATATAATATATAAAACCTATTCTACCCAATAAAAACGATTATAAAATAACTAGGGGCGGAAGAGTACATATTCCAACCCTCCATAACAATCTCCACAAAGGCAGAGAGTACTAGGGACAGGCTCCTCTGTATGGTGGTCATTGGCCTAAACAACTGGCTTACGTGGGTAGGGGCCCTCAAACCTATGCCGGAGTGCGATTACGGTTGGCCACGCCAGAAATTGAAACATATAGTCACAATATGCCCAAGACGCACAGAAAGGGGACAGATGTGGGAAAGGCTGGGACAGAGGACTCCCAAATTCTTTTCTCTCAACGCCGGCCGGAAGGAGTAGAAGCAGTCACAACCTGGTCAATCCACCGAGGAAGCTTGGATCAATTTAACTTAGCCAAAAGGATCGGGAGCAGCCCAACAAAAGATTGGAGCCGCTCACGGCCTTAGAATAGATAGGACTTGTGGTGCACAAGCAGGTTTTGCTAATCGCGGTGGTAACAGATATGTTGAATTGAAACGAAGAAGGAAAACGGCCTGTCTAGGTAGGGCATAAGGAGTAAATATGGTTCTTCCTCTATAAAGGGCTTTCCGAAATGGATAGTGGCTAAGTTCTCCAATAATTGGAGAGGTCTCTTACAAAGGGGCTAAGTTAGTTTCTATATTATAGATGATGACGGATTAGTTTGAAATGACTTTAGCGAGGAGAATTCTAGGGAAAATGAAGATCTGGAATGGTATATAGGATGGAGAACGATCTTAGACAGGTTAAGGTTATTTTAGTTCAAGAAGGTTAATTTGGAGGATGGAAATATGGACGGTAAGTTAAGTGAAGTGTATTATACTAGGCTATCATACGAGCTTTAACAACATTTAAGGGAAATGCAGCGTTAGAAAAAGTATCCATATAAAATACTGACCGATCTTGCTAGGCTAGGACGGTATCATGGCCTGTATGGTTTAAAGGCAGTCCTATGTATGCAGATGAAAATGGTTTGCTTTGACCAGCGTTCCTCTTACTTTTTCTTTGCACTTTTTACGATATATACCATATTCTAGGGAAAATAACTTTGACGGTGATTCCTGTGGTGGTCTCACGAATTAGTATGTGGTATATCCACATGTGGTATTAAATAAAGCTTTATTATCCAATCGGTAACGTACTTCTCTTCTACCAAAACTCTAGAAAGGGGGATCTCCCCTGCAAGACAACCTCTGCTCCTCACTGTCACCCCCTCTCCCTTCTCTATCCTTCCCCTCTCTCGTCACCTCCGCCCTATTCCCCACAAACATCATCGCTAAAACAGCTGTGCCCGCGCAAACCCCCGCCATCACCGCGTTCATATCCCCATACCCAACCTTCTCCCTCAAATTCCCACTCATTAGCGGCCCAACCGTCAATCCTAGACTCCACACCATACTGTTCAGCCCATACAACTGTGCATATGGAGGCTCTGCGAAGATTTTCGGGTTCGCCTTGCAGTATTTTTCTAAAACACTCCCGCACTCGACGATGGATGTGGAGTTGATAATAGCAAGACCAATGCCATTGAGCGCGAGGAGGGAGACATAAAGTGCGATTTGGTGTCCCATTTCAGCATCGGAAGGGTTGTCCACCGGTATGCGCAACAAAGTGAGGACAGGCACCAAAAACGTGAAACCCGCAACAGCCACCGGTTTTGTTCCCCATCGATCCACCGCCCAGCCGAATACGGGTCCGAAGAGAAAATCGGAGAGGCTGAGAGGAAGAAAAAGCAGACCTGCTCTGAGGCTATCGAAGCTGTAACGCTGGGATGCGACGAGCGGGACTGTAGCGTCGAAGGCGCCGAGGAGGGTGGCTTGGATGAGGCCGAGGAAGAGGCCGGTTAGGAGGGACGGGGAGCAGAGGAGAAGAAGGATGGGGAGAGTTTTGGTTAAACGGTTCTTGGGGGGTTCTAGGTGGTAGGGTGAGAGTTCGGGAAGTGTTTCGGGAGATCTATTTGAGAGAAGGGGCGTCCATTCTGTGGAAGCATGCGGCTCGAGGGAATCAGAAGATTCGGACGGGTTCTGATCTGAAAATAGATATGGTGCGGCCACTTTCTTCTCGATCATCAGAAGTCGCATGATGAAATCAAGGACAACAAAGGCGGCGCCGATACCGAATACGCCTGTGTAGCCTGTTTTGGCATAGAGTAATCCGCCGACTATGGGGGAGAAGAGTCCAGCGACTGATACGAAGCTGAATATCTACAGGTTATGGCGTTAATGATTGAAAGCAGCGTTGCTAAGGGAAAGGGGATACCTAACTGTTCCGATAGTCTTCCCCAAATTCTCCTGCCCAACTGTCTCCGTCAAAAGTGCCAACCCAATCGTCCACACCGTCCCCCCAGAAGCACCCTGCAAGAACCTCGCAAGCGCTAGCACAGGGATACTCCTCCCGATCGCCAGCAAAAGAGTAGAACACAGCAGCAACACCAGACCCAGTAGGAACGGAAGCTGTCTCGAAGACAACATCCTATCGGCGAGAATACCAGCCATTGGGGAGGCGAGCATGGACGCAGCAGCGTATATAGCTAAAAGATTGGATATTTGGCTCTGAATGGTGGATGAGGGGAGGTGGATGTGGTCTTTGAGTATGAAGGGGAGGACTGGGACGATGAGGCCGTAGAGGAACATGTCTGTGAAGGTGCCGATGCCGACGGTGCAGACGATAAAGATAGTATGCGAGCGCCATTTTAGACCGAGTGGAGGATCGGCGACATTTTTTGTGAAGACGGTAGATTTAATCATTGCTGAAAAGATCGAAGAAGAGAATGATGAGGGTGGTGATGGGGAGGGGTCTGGGGAGTTCGAGCGGGCCATTGTAGCATGCTCTTTCGACATTCAATGCAATAAATTCCCCAAACGTTTTCTATTATGTGATGGATAAGAAGGTATTGAAGTTAAAAAAATGACTGGAAACATGCATTTGAAGTCTAATCTGAACGGAGAGCTGATTGAGCAAACTGAGTATTTGGGTTGTGAGAGTTTTCAATGGCAAGAGCCAAGCAGGCGAAGTGCTTACATTCCCCGCACGACAAAATAGTCAAGGCCAATGGATGATGAAGAGATAGTTAAGGATAAGCACGTCTTACTGGAAAGCGATCCGGATGTATTTGCAGGAGTGGCTTTGATTTTTGTAGATATGCAGTGGTGATGTATGTTGATTTCGGTTCGGTTACCCTTGCCCACTTCATAGTGGCTAAACCGATTATTAATATGCAGGGAGTGATGATTTAATTACTTTAGAGGTGAATTGTACGTGAATTGTACAATGCTCTTAGTTTCTCTAATCTTCTTATTTCTTTAGCTATTCCAGGATTTCCTTAAAATAGTGGTTCGCTACAACGTCGGATGTACTCCTTGATCTTTATTTTTGCATTGAAAGAGCCAGCAACATTCCACTTCTAGTTTATCCATCGACAAATCCTTCGTACAGGCCTCCCCTTACAAGTCTGATAAGTCTATCGGGACCTATACACCACATATATCTGTCTTGTAGTACATATGGTAAAAGATTGATCACTCGCTTTTGGTCCCTAGATTTCTCAGTTTTCCTAATACACTATCAAGTCTAGGCTGTACTGCTGTTAGACCATCATGAACAATACAAACACTAAAGCCTTTAATAATTTACAGTTTAGGTTTGACACAGAAAAAAGAGCTAATAAAAAGAGCTAATAAAAAGAGAGAGTAAAAAGGGAGAGTAAAAAGAGAGAGTAAAATGGGAGAGTAAAAAGAGAGAGTAAAAAGGGAGAGTAAAAAGAGAGAGTAAAAAAAGAGAGTAAAAAGAGAGAGTAAACAGTGACACTAGAAAAAGAACAGCAAAACACTATAGCCCTCCCTGGCCTCAACAGCACCAAGTACCAGCCCTCCAACCTTTATCCTTCCGCCCTTTCCCCTTCCCCTCCCCTCCCTCTCCCCCTTACTATCACGAGCAGAATGCCACACTGAGGGTCCTGGGTTCGAGTCCCAGAAGCGGAAGTCTCAATTTAAGTTTAAGGGTAGGAACCACGGGTAGGGGCGAGGGAGGGGTTCCATGCTGAGATAGAGCGGAGATGTTCTTTTTGCTTTTCAGTTTTGGTGGGTAAGTTCGGTTGGATATTTTTGGTGGGTCTTTTTGGCTGTCTCTTTTGGCTGGCTCTTTTGGCTGGCTCTTTTGGCTGGCTCTTTTGGCTGGCTCTTT
>ML994070.1:0-34825 GCA_010093945.1 Delitschia confertaspora ATCC 74209 | reverse complement strand
CTCTTTTGGCTGGCTCTTTTGGCTGGCTCTTTTGGCTGGCTCTTTTGGCTGGCTCTTTCGGCTGGCTCTTTCGGCTAATTCTCTTGGTAGTACTCTTTGGTACCTCCCTTTTCTATTATTGGGGGACTCTTTATGGTTTGTCCAGAAACCTCCCTAGGAGCGCATCTGAAGAGCTCTAGGTATCGAGTTATAGCCAACAACGAGGCTCCATCATCAACACACTAATCCTAGGAGAGCCCGTGGATTACTTGCAAGTTCCTATCAAGTGGACAGATCCTTGATCTGAGTGGAGAGTGCCAAAATGTCTTTATGGTAGACAAATGAAAAACGCCGGATATATTGAATAACCATCACCTGCATACTCTATGACCGGTACAAGTCTCACTGGAACAGGGAAAGGTAAGGCAGAGCAGGAGAGTTGTTGTATTGATTGGGAGAGCAGAATGCTGTACCTATTCTACTCCTGTGTATGTGCGAGTATTCGTGCCGAGGTAGTAGTCTAAACGCACTGAACTCGATATTCTCCCCAACAGGATATAGTTTATCTAAATGTACAAGATTACAATGCTTTTCAAATGCTAATATACTAGTCTTTACAAAAGGTATCAAACCAACAATACAAGGATTTACATGCCCATCCTCGACACATCATCCTGCCGCGCATTCAAATCAATCCTCACCCCCTCAACCCCAGTCCTCACATCCTCAATATGCCTCTCAAGCAACTGGTTTCTTGCTCCATATCCATTAGCCACAGCGTCAATCTCCTCAATACTCCCATATCTCCCAAACCGATGCCGTTGATGCCGTCTTCGCAACTTCTCCCTCATCGTCGGAGTCGGAAAATCAATGACATCGACTGGGTACTCATCAACATCATCCGTGATGGACACTTCGTCATGCGGACCCGGTTCCGTGTTCGGATCTCCCTTACCTCTCTTCATAAGCTCTTCCATCTTTTTCTTGCGCTTCGCGGCTTTGATTGCCGCTGGTGTAAAGGAGAAGTCTTGCAGGCAGCTCTCGATGCTGTTCTCGACAAGTTTCTTAGTGTAGTCGGCGAGGGACCTTGTGGTAAAGACGTTGGGAAAGCGATAGCTGAGCCAGAGATACAGGACAAGCATTTTATGCATCTGCTCCAGGTTTCTCAGGTACTCTCTCTCGCCAGAGGGAGACTGGTCCAGTAACTCAAGCGGCAAATACGGCAGGTCGAGCAAGTGCCCGGATCTTCCCTCTGCAATGCACTCAGCGAGCGCATGGATAAATTTCTGCTCATTCGGGTTCCGCATGTTGGCGGGCGCGGAGCAGAGGGTAAGGCGGTCGATGACGGAGAGGTTTTGGACGGTTTGAATGGCGTCGGCGATGCTGGTGATGTCTCGGAGGTCGCATTGGTGGAACCGCGGGTGCATGTCTGCGATTTCGTGGAGGCGGAGGAGGATGTAACTGAAGGGGGTCCCCGGGGGAAAGTAGTTTGCGAAGCGCTCAATTATAATGGCTGGGGGAAAAATGCCCGCAGTGAGGATCATGGGGGGGTCTTTGGACATTTTTGATTTTAAGGCGGGATAGTCGAAGGCTTCGAGGGTGGTGACATAGCCAACGGTACTGCTTTTTGGCTTGGATGGCTGGACAGCGGTCGGAGAGTTGCTGTCGTCTAGTCCATTCCCTGAGTTGTTCGTTGCCTCAGGGGCATCTTTCGATGAGCCTTCGCTAATCGCTTGGTGGGCGGTCCTGTAACGACCGGCACGTCCGCCAATTTGCTTGACGTCCGATATGTTCAGGGGCATGAGCTTTTGGCCGTTGCTTTTCGACATGGCTTCGAAAATGATTCGTTTGACACTCAGATTCAGGCCCATTCCAATGGCATCGCTCGCTACTAGAAAGTCATAGTCATTGTCAGGATCATTGAAGAGCTTTGCTTGCTGGGCTCTGGTTTCTGGTGGGAGACTGCCATAGACAATGGCTACTTTCCTTCCTGTCTTTTTCTCAATCTCTTTTCGAAGCGCATGTATGCCCAGCACAGAGAAAGAGACAATACAATCACCCTTTTCTAGCTTATTGAGATTTCCGTTTAAACTTTTGTCTGCCACTTCTAATGGGGTCAAGCGCGAATACCTGTGGACCTCAACCTTGTCTCCTAGCAAAGCACAAAGCTCACGGACAATGGGAACAGCCCGTTCCTCGCCGCAAACATGGACTTCCTTGGCTTGAAGGCCGAGAAGTGCTGCAGTCCATGCCCATCCACGCTCTATATGGTTTATCATCTGGATTTCATCAATGACGGCAACATCTAATTTGGCATTCAAAGGAGCCATTTCGACCGTACAACTGGTCATCGCGTAATCCACATCAGGTATGCGCTTCTCTTCACCGGTTACTAGAGCGCAGGGTTTCCCTTTCGCGTTCAATCGCGAGTAGACTTCGTGAGCCAGGAGGCGTAAAGGTCCCAAGTAAACGCCGGATTCCGCCTCTTCAAGCCGCTTGAGAGCATGATACGTCTTTCCGGAATTGGTTGGTCCCACATGAAGATGTATGGTACGCCCAACAGATCGCGCGCCCGGGTACCACTCCCCAGGATATCTGAGGTCGGCCAGTTCGCGCTGATTCTCCAATTCAGCCTGGGTGAACTTGGCGTTGCAAATCTGCGCGTAGAAGTTGTATCTCAGCAGCGCGTCGAGGGAGTTTTTGCCCTTATTGGCACTACTCAGAACATCGCCTTTCTTCCTAAGATTCTGCCGTGTGTCCTGCTCGAACCTCCGCCACGCTCGTTCAAATGTTTCCTCGTCGATCTTGAGGCTGTCTAGAGCTTTCGGTTCCTCCAACTCAGACCTGAGTAGCTTAAGTCGCGCGACGACGAATTCTTCGACAGTGTCTAAGGAGGGGCGGACGGTAGGACGGCCATATCGTGTGGGGGGGAGGCTGAATTTGCTGGACGGGTCTAAGGGATTAAAAGACGCTCGAAAGGCTGGACGTCCTGAAATCCGGCTATCGTACCCAGAAGAGTTGGTGGACCTATATGCGACTTGTGCGAGAGGACGAAGGCGAAGGGGGCGGGTAACATGCTCAGAGGCAAAAGCACAGAAAAGACATAGCGACGGGCGGGTCTGCGGCGGCATTCCAAGGAGAGAGAGAGGGAGAGGCTCGGTTTCAAGCTACAGAATAAATCATACAGCAAATCGCCGCAGGATATTATAAGCCAAAAACTGGCAGATAGAGAGAGGTGGTGGAAGTATAGAATAGTAGTGTAAAAAAAGTTGAGAGACGACCGCCACTGGAGCTCCGAGCTGCCCTTGACGTTGGATGCGGAGCTCGGAGCGGACTGCGACCACCACCACCACCACCACCACCACCACCACTCAACACCAAACCCCACGATCCCCTCCACATATCTCCACCTCAAACTCAAAGCTCCTCAGTACACATTCACTCCTTTTCATAGAACTAGTTTTTCTCTGCCATTCTCTTCGCGTAAGACAGTTCTAGAATTGTCGTAATCCTCCGCCGACCGGGGCTCACTCCGACTACCAATTTCCCCTGCCATGGGTGTCTCCATAATAGATGTCCAGAGGGACGGTATGAAAGCTCTATACATGAAGCAAGCATTCTTCTGACATGTGTGGCAGTGATATTAAACACCATCAGAAACACCACTCGTGGAGACGTACGCTGTCCAAACCATCCCACTCATAAAACTGTCCTAATCCCCGCAATAGTGGAAAGTCCTTGTGGTAGACGAACAGAGTCAAAAGCTCATAGACAATGTGGTCAAGGAAGATGATATCTTAAATGAAAATATCACGAGTATGCGCCGAAGAGACTTGCGAACTGCGGCCTTGCCCTAATGGTGCCCCAGACATTGAGCAGATAGAGGACCGGCGACCAATGAACAAGGATATGGACGCCATATACCTCCTCACACCCCTACCGCATATCTTCGATTGTATTATGGCCGATTTCGAGCGGCGAAGATATCGTGGCGCATTCCTAATATGGACCTCATGTAAGAGCATTGAACTCTCATCGGACATGGTACAGTGCTGACTGGTGCTGATCAGTGCCTCCTCCGCCATTACAGGAGCGTCTAGACCGTTCGCAGATAGCTCAGCAACAGATACGCATGTTCAAAGTGCTACAGATCGACTTCAATCCGCGCGAATCACATCTCGTAACGTTCAAAGACCCATGGAGTTTCCCAGTATTATTCCATCCCGCCTGCAATGGTCTGGTGCGACAGCACATGGAAGAGATCGCTCAAAAGGTTAGACTATGCATTGAATCCCGCGCAGCGAGATTTGGACTGATTTGTTACACTTAGATCCTTGGAGTATGTGTCGCGTTGGGTGAGTACCCGACCATCCGCTATTACAGGCCAAGGAACGCTACACACGAAGCCAGCGTGCTATGCTCACACCTCGCGCGGTTTGTGCAGGAACAGCTCGACATGTATGCACAGTATAATCAAGATTTTCCCCCACCGTCAAATCGGCCAAGGGGCGCTCTATACATAACGGATAGATCAATGGATCTGTACGCTCCGCTGATACACGAGTTCACATACCAAGCAATGGCTCACGATCTTTTAGACATAAAAGAGGGAGATAAAGTGACTTATAAGACCATTCTCAACGAAGGACAGCCTGATCAGGAAGAGAAGGAAATGGAAATCAGCGATAAGGACAAGATCTGGGTTGAGAACCGTCACCGCCACATGAAAGATACGATTGATAAACTTATGGGCGACTTCCAGAAGTTTATTGCAGATAATCCGCACTTCACCAAGCAGGATAGTGCCAATGCTACTGGCGTGAATGGTCTGAATGCAATTAAAGACATGATTGCCGGGCTTCCCCAATTTCAGGAGATGAAGCAGGCGTACTCGTTGCATCTAACTATGGCGCAAGAGTGTATGAACATCTTCCAGAAACATAAGTTGCCGGACCTAGCCTCAGTTGAACAGGTATGCAAATTTGCTTGAGTTGTTTCTGATTGAACAACTATGCTAACAATATCAGTGTCTGGCAACTGGCTTGGATGAAGATTACCGCAAACCCAAGAATATGACAGATCAAGTGATCAGAACCTTGGATGAACCGGAAATTATACCCTCAGACCGACTCCGCCTCATAACTCTTTATCTCTTGTTCAAGAACGGCCTACTTCCTGCCGACTTGATGAAACTACTCGCTCATTCTCAGCTCCCACCCACGGATTCTGATGTCATCAGGAACCTAGACCTTCTCGGCGCCCGTATAGCGAAACCACTGAAGGATAAAACAGAGCCTCCGCCTCCCATCTTCCAGCGGAAGGCTATACCTCCACCAAATGCGGAAGAATATGCCTTATCACGATTCACCACCGTCCTCCACGACATGCTAGAAGCACACGTCCAAGGAACCCTAGACCCGAACATCTTCGCATACACCAAACCCCACACTGAAGCCCATGACCCTGCAGCCCCTAATTCAGCCCCTGCAGCCTCCCTCCGCTCCGCAAAGCCAACATGGGCGAAAACCAAGCTGTCAAGCGTGGAACCACGCCAAAGAGTCATTGTTTTTATGGCTGGCGGCGCTACCTATTCTGAATCTAGAGCCTGCTACGAGATCTCCGAAAAGACGTCCCGTGACGTCTTCCTCGTAACTTCACACATGCTGACGCCACGTCTTTTTATCCGACAGGTCGGAGACTTAAGTGCAGATAGGAGAAACTTACGACTCCCGGCGGACAGACCGAAACCGAAAGCTCCGGCGCATCTCTTTGAGCAGGAGGCTCCAAGACCACCGGCTGCGCCGGCGAAACCAATGGGAGGTCTGGCACCCCCGATGGCCGGATTAGCGAATATGACACTCAGTTCTGGGAGGAGTCAACCGGTGCCGCAGCAGGTTGCCGGGCAGGGGAACCACTTGGCGACTGGAGGGAAGCTGGTGAAGGAAGAGAAGAAGAAGAAGCATCGGTTCTTTGGGTCTTCGAAATCTTGAGGTTTGGGTTTGAGATAGCATGGCGTTTGCGGTGTAGATGGTGTTTTTATATTTAGCATCGTGGGGGCATCTGTTTTATCATATGCGCAGGAGGATTGAGAGCATCTTCAGTGGAGGTATATATTTGCTAGATAGTGCAGGTAGCTTTCTATGCGAATAGGGGCCGCTCATTCCCAGGGTTTGGGCTTAGTGGGTTTAAAACTTGATAATTGACTAAGCATGGTGAACGAGTACATCATCAAGGAGTCTACATCGAAGAGCAACACTTAATTTGATCGAAAAACACCACATCACAACAAGGTCCAACTACATCAAAAAACACATCCAAAGAAAAGAAAACATAATACAGGCAGCTTATTTTTCTCGAGCTCTATATAGCGTCTCTATATGTATTGTAAAATGCGGCATTAAGTAAACGCTCCTAGGCGTCCTAAAATCCCTAGGTTGCGAGCAAACTATATTGTTTTAATTGGATGGAAAGCGCTTTGTACCCGATATCTCTTCGCAGCCTTAAAGAATATATCTTAATATTTTGGTGTGTAAGCCATCTCCTCCTCTTCCCCGCTTTAAGTAATTAAAATTAATGAGTATATATAACCCTATTATTGCCTATTCTTCAGGAATGTGGCTACAGAACTTGAAATTCAAAAAAGTAACCTTCGGGTTTATTTGTCCTCGGACCCTTTCCTTTTTGCCATTGGTGCTTAATCTGGAAATACGCTAACATGCAATAAAGGGCGGTGTATGTTAGAGAAAGGGCGGAGGCGAGGGGTTCGAGTTATAACGAGTTCTTCTGATCCTCTGGTTCTTTTTTTGCCATCGAAAACAGAGAATTTCTTGCATGAACTATCTTTGACGGTTATAGAATAAAATCATTAACATAAGGGGGAAAGGAGCAAATCCCGTGCTATGGTTACTCACGTGATACCTCTATCCCTCACCCATGCAGAACTATGCAAACTTTTGAACTAAAGCCTACCAGAAAGTCGCCATTGAACTGCTTCGGCTCAAACCTTGGTGATCGGATGGCGGTAGATCACCACGTTCCTAAGACCTTTTCCTTTTTACTCTTATTGGTACGATTTTCTGAAGAAGCCAACATGCAACTTGAAACACGAAGCTGTTACCTAGAAATCGGGTGAGGTCGAGGGTTCGAGTTTAAAAGTGGAGGAGCTTTGAGGTTTGTCTTTTTTTTAAATGTGGACGGCTTAGGTGGGCGCAGATGAGAGGCTCTCGTTAAGTTGAGGATTCGATGGTATGAAGTTAGAGACGTTGCAGAGCTGAACGAGCGTCACCAGGTGGTGCAGCAGCTCGTAATTGCTTCAAGTCTCTAGAATTTGTTATATCTGTGTGAGATAAGAGCAGATTCACCCGCGTTGGGCCGGTCTACCTGGTGGGAAGAATGTCTTATGATTTTGCTGCGCCGCCTAGTGACGCGGATGAAGCGGCCGTAGCAGCATACTCAAAGATCAAACACACGAAGCACTAGAAGAAAGATATCCGGAAGATTACCCAAAGAAAACAAAACCACTTTCGTCAAAGCAATCCCTATCTCTAGACTCACGTCTGCGACCTAAGCACGTGACTCATGCTTTGTATAAGCCAGTCCACATATCAACCTCCCAGCGGGCTCTACGAGTTCTTCGCATTCTCTGTGACTTAGTGTCTTAGAATTGAGAGGGTGTGAAGTAGTGTGGGATTGGATACAAAATAGGCTCCAAAGAGATTGTGAATAAAAGATCACATGACACTTACAGCTATGTACCCAAGCAGGTGTATAAATTAGGTACATAGACCTCCATTCCTCAAAACCGGCTAGGAAAGTGGCTACAATACAACTTGGACAAACTCAATAGTCACCACTGTCCTTTCATGGGACCCTTTCCTTTTTGCCAATTGGTACCTTTTTTCAGAGGACGCTAACATGTAATCTGGTGGTTGCCTGGCGAAGTGCAGTTTTGCAAGCAGAGGTTCGAGCCAGAGCGTCCAGCCTATTATCTTTTGATATCCATAAAGAGTTTCTCGGTGTTCAGCTGAAGGGTTGAGAACTACACGTTTTGGTTGGAGATAGAGATACCCGGCAGATATGGTCTTAACGAAGTAACCGCATTATGACTGCTCTGATAAACCTAATATTCTCTCAATATTACTCTCAATACCTCATAAATAAAACATCTGTCATCATCTGCATTCAGAAAATGAACAAATAAAATTCTGTTTAGATCTTGCTCCAAAACCCGTCGCGCATTGCTCAAATCACGTGCCTCACTTTCTCCTTAACAAAAATGGGGGGAAGGATAACTACATATACCCTAGAACCTGACCATTCTTTCAGCAAAGTTAGCTTCATGTTGTTTACGTGAATCCTCCAGCAGAGCAAGGCTGTTCCTCGCCATCAGCTCGGCTACTTTCCTTCTTGCTGATTGGAGCGTTTTGGGAAGACACTAACATACTGTTATATGCTGAGGGCGCGGGTGATGCTGGGAACTGTATGGATTCGAGCGGGAATGGGTACTTATAACTTATAATTGAGCTGGGGATGGAGCTAGTGATTCAGTTGTATATCAGGCGGCATGAATGAATGGTCCATCTGATATTCAGCGCGTGAATAACAACTCACATGTTCCACTAATTTCACTCCTGCCCAAAACCCTTTCCTTATCGCTAATTGGTGATTTCTTTACGAAAAAGCTGAGGTGGTTTCAAGAACAAAGTGGTGAATGCTTGGTCTAGGGAGGTTACGGGTCCGATTGTACACCAAGTAATCAGGGTCTTCTTCCGCGCTAACCTTTGGAAAGCCTAAGGAACGAAGTATTAAAATTGCGGACTTCATCATCACAAAATAAAATCCATAGTATTAAAGTGTACCGTAGTCCCAAAGACTCATCCGCAAAACCCTGTCAGCCATAAGCAGAACAGTCACCCCAAATACTGCTCAGGTTATACACATTTCCCTCGCCTATTCACCACCCAACTATATAGTCCCCTCTCCGGCAACAGATTCCTAGGTATGGTGTGCGGCAAGCTGATGCGACTTAAACCGTTCTCGTTTGCTTGCCGTGCTCCTGCCTCATTTTTTGCCCTTTGATTCGCTGCAAATTGCAGAAATCTACTAACCTGCTTTTCGTTGTCATACAAGTGAGGCACAGCAATCGAGGCGGAGGCGAAAGGTGTGAGTTCAACCCCGTCATCTTCAAAAGCTTCTATTCTTTTTCACTATGAAGGCTGTCAACAGTGAGCATGGAGTCTTTGATAGCAAGATAAGGCTGGTATTATTTTTGTTTTGTAAATCATCAAGCGAGCGTGTGTAGGTATCTTGAACCCCGTAACTCCATGCCGAACGCAGATAAAGACGCCAGTAACCGACTTTCCTCAAGGCGTCCGCTTCCTAAATCAAAGTCATTACTGCTTCAAGTACCGTATTCCCCTTATGTCATCTCCTGCCAACAACAGCAGAGATTCGAACTTGTCTCGATGCTCTGATACAACAATCCGAATTTTGGAAGGGCTAATTCAGACATCCCACCCGCACCCTCACCGCACCTCACTCAAACTCTCCAACCTTGTATGTTGCAACTCCCTCGGCGGCGCCGGCGGCCCCGTCCCACTCCTCCGCCTCCTCTCCCTTTCATTCACGCCCACCGGCTCGGCAATCGCTCTAAATTTCCCGCCCAAACTGCGCATCCATTCGCGGTCCTCCTCTCCACCAAGCCAATACTGCGGCGCGCAGTTCAACATCATCCTGCCCAATTTTCCCTTCCACCCATTCCCCTCCTCCTTTCCTTCGTCGAAGGGGTTCTCGGCGAGGTTGCTGGGCGGTGATTGATTGTTGGAGTTATACCATGTGGATGTCGACCCGTGCGTAGCGATGTGTTGGCGTAAACACTGTCGCGCAAAAGCGAGCATGACGAAGACGAAGTACACGCGGAGCATCCAAAAGCCAGAAATCAACAAAATGCTCATGATACTGCCGCTCTGCATAACGGCACCGGCCAGGCCAGTTGAGTTGGAGGCACCGAGGCCCTGTCCGACTGCGATAGCGTCTTCGCCGGACTTCATGCCGCTGGCGGATTCCGTAACGATGTTGACGGAGGAGACGTTGTATTGTGGGGAGGTGAAGCCTGCATTTTGCGTGATTCCAGACGCCTTGCCGGTATTAGAGTCTTCGGGGTGTTGTGCGAGCACCATGAACCATGCGAAGCCGAAGAAAGCAGTATATAGCGCGTTGACGATGGAGTCGAGAGCGTATAGGTGGGCGAGCAGGAGCGTCTGGAACGGGAACTGCTTTTTTATATGCGAGTATAGGAACGTCGTAGCAATCAGTATAGTGATCGAGTATAGGTACATGGAGAACGGTAGCGGAGAGAGTTGGGCGCCTGTAAGGAGGGCGAGCATACCGAACATGCCGGTCGCTTTATTGATGAGCTGGAGGAAGGTTATTATTTCCGCGCCTGTCCGTAGAGACATTGTGTGAAGGAACGTCTGTTCATTATCTTTGTCAGCCATGGTGAAAAGAGTGCGGGTTGGAGTCCTGTGAATGTCTGCTTACCTTAGGACGGGGGATCTCAAAAATATGGGAAGGCGCCATGATGGCAGTGCGGATGCGACTCCGCGAGCGTTGGTGGATATCTGCGTTAGTGAGTACGGAATAAAACAGCGACACCTGAATAAACTTTGTGGTCGCGAGTGGTGGCTGTCGAGGTGTGAATGTCGAGGTGTGAATGTTGAACGATGCAGCGGAAGACGGCGGTTAAGGATAGGGAGATGGATTTGCGCTGCGCCGGCCCCGGGCCGTTGGGAAAGCCGCTGGGGCACGGCCGATTAGGCTTAGCCCTCACGTGCGTCTCAACTTCAACTACACTTCATCTCGTTGATTTGTCATCTCAAAAAATACTAACGTTACAGTATATTCCCTTTTGTCAAAAACTGCACCCCGGCACAGTTGACATGAGAGAGCTGTCCTCCATCTGAAGAATACTCTACGTCATTATGCATAGAGGGGTTTAGAGGGGGTTAGAGGGGCAGCAACCGGTAATAGACTTGTAACTAGGGTGTGAATGTCACTATGTAATTATATATAAAGAGTCCGAATGTTCCAGTAATTATTTCTGTCTTCATCTTCCAAGAATCATTTTCAGTCCAAATAATATTTCAAATGGCATCGCAAGAGGAATTCATACCTTACTCTCCACCAGCACCAGCTGTGCAGGAACAGGATTTGGAAGGGAAAGTGGCAGTTGTAACGCAAGTATATCTCCTTTGATATAGTTCCATAGATCTTCGTGTTTCGGTTTCAATTCCAATTTGGTTTTCAACGGAGTTGAATATAAAATACACTCTTCTCCACCCCTGCCCCCTCCCCCCCTTCCCTTTTCCCCTCAAAAGATATACTCCCACTTCCTATATACCACTCAATTAAGATCCCCCTTTACAGTGGCGCCACTCAAGGCATAGGACGCTCTATTGCCCTTAACCTGGCCACCCGCGGCGCCTCCATCCTCGGCACCTATTCCTCCCCCGAATCCGCCCATAACTTCGACACGCTCCACCACACAATAAACGACCTCTACTCGCGCTCCAATCACCGCTACACCCCAAAATTATTCGGCTTGGTGGCCAACATAAAGGTTCTCCTTTCCACCCACGCCATTTGCGAAGCCATTGAAAATGAGTTCTTCGGCAAAGTCGACATCCTCGTGCTCAACGCTTCGCACAATGTCCGACCCAAACTTGGGGAAGCCACTTTGGATGACATCGCGGACAGCTTGACTGCCAATATTCAGTGGCCTGCAATGCTAGTCGAGGATCTGGTCCGGCGGAACCTTTTCCAGTATAATTCCCGTGTTATCACCATTTCTAGCGACCGCGTGCGCAGCCCGAACCCCGGATCCGCAATCTATAGCGCCTCCAAATCAGCCTTGGAATCTCTCACCCGGTCATGGGCTGTTGAGCTTCCGTTGACCTTCCCTGGAACGACGGCGAATGCGGTGAGTGTGGGGTTGACGGATACGCCGCAGTTAAGGGAGTTTCCGGGGGAGGTCGTGGAAAAGTTGAAAGAGGAGATTGTGCCGAAGGTTAGGGTGCAGAAGGGTGGGAGGATGGGATTTGCGGAGGATGTGAGTGATGTCGTTGGCTGGCTTGTTAGTGAGAAGAGTCGGTGGGTTACGGGAAGTGTGGTGGCTGCAAACGGGGGAGCGATATTTATTGGGTAACTGGTAAAGGGATTCGCTTTGGAAAGTATTTTGAAGATGTATTTACAGAATATTACCTTTTGCTTACCGTATTTTATTGGTGTCATTTGAATCTCTTGTCTAGCCTACACAATATCTGCTTAATTCCCTGTTAGGGGTATCTCATACGCAAAGATTGGTACAAAATAGCAATAAGAGCCTATTCCAACTAATTGGTCACCAGTAAAATCCGAAAAGGCATGTTTGTAAGATTTCAGCCCGTGAGGTGAAACCATACGCATGATTTGGCGTAGGAGAAATGCGCACCAATACCTTGCATCGTCGTCTAATCTTGCGTGGCGAACGTTCATCCATTAACCATCTACACACACTACAGAACTCAATATAGAGAAAATTTACAACTTAGTCAAAGCAGGTCTCACGAATTTGGAAGTGCCTCCCAATGAGTGCTTCAGATGGCTTTTTCCGAGATTGATTTAGGGTCCCTTGCGGTATTCAAATGTGTCGACCGGCGAGCTTTATCATGGGTAAAGGTAATACCATAGTACAAAGCTATTAAAATAAAAGCGATCTTAGTATTCCGCGTTATCCATCGTATCCGTACAGGTAGGTGGACAGCATTAAAGATGCTTTATGAGAAGGGATCAAAGCTCTAACGCCGAAATCATTTTCTCTGAAACTAGATAAACCCTAGCTCTGCACTGCTGAATGCGAACATTGCGGGAACTTTGCCGACTTTATCTACATTTTTACTATTAAGCGTGTTTGTGCGGCTTGATCTGCATGTATATACCTCAGGCAGAGGAAGTGGTTCGAGGGTTCGGCCTCCCCCAGAAGTCTCTCGAGACTCTGCCTCAAATACGCATAAGGCGTAGGTCCAATGGCAGTATAAGTCTCACACTGTGGGAATAGGACTCTACTTACCTTGCCGTTGTTTGTGCTATAAACCAATCCATGTCCGATATCAGTGCCCATAGGTTAGGAAGTGCAATAAGAAAGTCAGAATGTTAGAATCTCAAAGACGTGGTCCTGGTTATGGTGATCCAGATTGTGATAGTGAGGATAAGCTGCGTCAGATGATACTAGCCTGAGCGCCATGGTCCAAAATACTTCAAACCCTCTGAAAGCGGATTGAAGTCTTAAGTGTGATTACTGTCCGGATAATGTTACTGACTACAGCAGGACCATTTCCAAATGAAGTCTTACAAGGACTAGACTGGAAATTGTTCGATCTACGGAACCAGTAAGGGCCAGTCATTGAACGGAATCAGCACTACTACATCGATAGAGCTATCGTCTCTGCTACGATCCCAATCTCCTCAAAGAGGGGCGATAATCTGGCCCTGGATGTGGCTTGAAGCCAGTAGAAGGTTTATTAAATATAACGGGAACGGATGTATAACAGTGTAATATCAGCCCCAATTCACGATCTCATCTCTCAACATAGTCCCCATTCTCCCCGCCAAACAACCCCCTCAGCCTCTCATAAACTCTCTCCAATCCCTCCTTCTCCCCTTTCCAATCCACCCCCTCATCATTCCTTAACACCGCCTCCAGCATTCTACACACCTCGCTCAACTCCCCCTTCGCTCCCTCCAGCCCCTCGGCCCTCTCATCCCCCTCCTCCAACCTCTTCCCTTCCACTTCCTCTATTATCCTAATCCACCCCACACATACCCCCCTCAAAACATCCCCTCTGTGCCCTCCAACCCTTGGCCACCCATTCAGAATAACACTCTGCATCCCCTTCGCCGATGCAGAGAGTAAAGCAGGGTAAGCCGGCCCCAACGGCTCAGCCAGAATATCTGAAAGCAACGGGATGAGAGATTGAAGGTGTTTCACCGAGTCGATCCCCATGATTTGCAGGAGTGGAGGGAGATGCGACAATATGGCTGTAGCGAGCGCAGGGTAGGACGATGGCTCAGCACGGAAGAGTGGGGCCACGATACTAGCCTGGAGGATTTTATCAAGGAACTTCTCTCTTTTACGTGCATCAGGACTGAGGGGATCTGCCCCCTTCGGTATAGGAGGATGCAAAACATCCGCCAATGCCATAATTGCCGGGAATGCTCCCTCTACAAGCATGATGGAGTCCTGTTCTGGGGTTAGTGGGGGCAGGTATGTGAACATTGGGAATATCGTCTCTTCGAACACATCTCCGAGGCCTGTGCGGGATAATAGGGCTAGAGGCGTCGATTCAAGCAGCAGAGTGAGGAGTTTACAACCAGTAGCTTTCCATTTGATTTCGATGTCATCCGTCATCTTTAGAATAGGAGGGACAAGTAGTCCCCAGTTAGTTTCGATTTCCTTCGCTTCCAACACCGATAGAGTCCACCGCAGCAAATCCACCACAAACGCCTGCTTCGGGTCCTTCCACGGCGTTGCAGACGGATCATCCGTCGCTCTCGCTTTCGAATGCGACTCAGCGGGCCACGAGACCCTATTGCCCGCAGCTGTGAGATTCGGATGCGCGGTTTTCTGCGAGGTGGGTGAGAAGAGGGGTCGGATGGTGGAGCGGAGGAAGTGGGCGGCTAGACGGGCGGGGAGCTCACAGTGTTCTTTTTCTTTCCCATTTTCTGAAATCTTGGTCTTGGCTTTGACGGCTTCGATGGCGCCCGCTGGATCGGTGATATTCGGGTGCTGGAGTTGCCAGGCCATGACGACATCAAGAGCATCTTTCATCCAGGGGCCTGGGGTAGAGTTAAGAGCTTTGGCGAGCTCTTTGCCGGTGAGGAGGGGTTTGAAATTGTAGGCTTCGAGGATGTCGAGGGAGGTTAGATGGGACAGGAAGGTGGAGTAGGAGTTGAGAGTGGCTGGTGATGAAATTAGTTACGCGAGTGGGGATGGAAAGAGTACGGTACTCACTGTCACGTGATATTTGTCCTAAGCATATCTCGTGAAGAAGTGAGAAGAGCACTTGGGTTCTCCATGTCGAGCCCCAGCGGCGGATGGCCATTCCTAAAGTGTCCCGTGCTATAGCTTCTTCTCTGGTATTCTTCCGATGTGGGTACTTGATACGCTCGTAACATGCATCTTTGACTGTCCGGATTTCCTCAGCAAAGCGTAGGGATGCTGCAATGACATCGGATACTTTGTTGGGAGCCTTGATACCCTCCCGCGCAACCAGTTGGGCAATATACTGAGGTCTAGCAGTGGGCTTGGGGGGGGATGGCATAGGGGCATCCGCCCACGGCATCATCGCTGCGCAGATCCAGGCAAGATAATTCTCTTCGGAGTCGCGCATCAGAGCCTTGGGAATCTCCGCTAAGGGGCTGGTTTCTTTGGAAACTGACGCCAGCTTGGTTACTAAATCATAGGCGGTTTTCAGGTGTTTGATATCGGGGCTGTAATCGATGTCTCTGGTAGGGTCTGTGAACACGGTTTCGTAAAGACCGATGCGATCAATGAGGGACAGCGCCATGTGTGGATCGGGTCCTTTAAGCATCTTCTCCGTTTCAATTCCAACCCTTTCACGGCTGATCTTGAGCTTGAGAGCTTCCTTGATATCCGGGTGCTCCATGGCTTTCTCAGCTTCAGGGTCGATCTTGTAGCCTAACCGACTTGCGAAGCGTATCAGCCTTAGAACTCTCAAAGGGTCGTCTTTGAAGGTCTGGTATGGCTCCAATGGCGTCCGAATGATCTTGAGTTTCATGTCGTCAAAGCCACGGCCGGTAAAGTCCTCGATTTGGCATGTGTTCAGGTTGTAGAACATGGCATTGACTGTGGCATCCCGACGCATAGCATCCTCTTCAGGGGTACCAAACTCCATCTGGGGATTGCGGCTATCTTCTGAATAGGTCTCCTTTCTGAGGTTCACGAGATCGATATCTAGGCCTAAAATCTTGGTGGTGACAGTTTCCAGATGCTTCGACTTCTCTGGATTGGCCTCGATCTTGTGCATGCCTGAAGCAACTTTCCGGCCTTTGCTATTCCCATTAGACTTAGTATTCTCCTCTTTCTGGGCCAACCCATATTTTTCCGGGTTACCAGGCATTTCGAGATATTCGTTCAGTTTGAGGCCGAACTGCAGGCCGGTCATCTTGTTAATAGCAACATCGATATCGTGACTCCCGACATGGAGGAGCTTATCACGAACCCACCCTCCAGTGAAGCGCAGCACAGTCTTCTCTTTGGTAAGTTCATCCGGGACTTTTACATCAGCAGGTTCCGGAACAGATGTGTTGTCAATGAAGGCAGCAACATCCAAAAGCAACTTGCGGAGATTGGTTTCCACCTCCGTCAATTCTAGAGTCGTCGGATTTGAATTGGAGCCCCCTTTTTCAGCCATGGTTCGGTAGGGAAATATAGACCGAGGGTAGGATATCTCAACCTTTCGCCGTTTTGGGTTTGGCTCGTCTTGCTGGGGTGAAGGTTGTCGGTTTGCCGACGACATGCAGCGACGTTGAGATTTTGAGCTGTATATAGAATTTGGATGAAGCAAATTCTGGATTGAACAAGGGAGTAAAGTGAAGTTACGTCTTATTAGAAGAGATAAGTTCCACGGGGGATAAAGTCGTAGTTTTGTGGATGACATTCATGTGAGTCACAGGATGACTCGAGTGTCGCCTATAACGAGGACATCAATTGTTCAAGTATGAAAATCCGGCAAGGATGATATTCGCCGGAGTGTGAGGTCTGACGTACGGTGTGAGATGGTGTTTGTTCGAGGATTTCCACCACCGAAGAAAGTTTGTAGGGCTGACTTTCAACAAACGGCCGCCTGAGGTTCCGCCTCCGGCCATCGTCGACCCTAGCCCTTCAACATCACCAGAACTCATTCACTCCCGCTCCCCTACCCACGACCATTGATATACCATTGCACGAAATCCAGCGAGGTCATGATATCGCCCAATCTATGAGGAAAACCTAGAACCTGCGCACCCTTTCCGATATACCAGGGCTTGCCGCCCGAATCTCCCATGACGCCGCTGCAAGATGCCACGACGTCCAAACCTCCCAAATACCCCGACCCAGAGGCCCCCATAACCCTTCCTAAGCAAAGAGCTTCGCTTTCAGACCTCCCATACAGGAAGTCAAACCCGTCTCTCTCTACACTGTTCGCGTCAACCGCATCGCTCTCCGGTTCCCGTCCCGGCTCAGGCACTGCAACACCAACCGCCTCGGCCATCCCAGGGTCCGTCTTCTCACCCGGTTCAAGGCAAAATGGTACGCAATCTCCAGTTGGCTTTGTTCAAGGCATATCGGACGAGAGCAGGTCTCTTATACAACGAGCATTCGTCCCCCACGTCGCTGTCTTGGCCTCGGAAAGTGCGGAGGAGATACTGCGGGCAAAGGGCTTCGAGGGGGGTTTTTTACAACTATTACGGCCATTTGGGGAGGCAGTACCGGGAAAAGTGACAATCAGAGATAGTGTTGGTGTCAACAGGAGCTGGGAGGATTTTGGTGTCAGATTCGTTTTTCCGACCGATGGGCTAGAAGTGCCTTCAGTGACTGAACGTAACGCTGAGGGCTCTACCGGTACGGCAAACGGACAGCGCGACAGTGGTAAACCACTATCGAGCACTACCCGGCCAAGTCTGCGAACAGGCGGAGACGTCCAGCAAATTGAGGAAGTTGTAGATCGGCATTTGCAGTATTCCGAGTTTCAATCCCCTGAAATGATGGATTATTTGAATCATAAGAACACTAACCCACAGGCGGAGAACTCATCGTCACCGTTTTACACACTTTACCTTCGGAGGTTATTATCTGGCCTACCCCTTAGCCCCCACGAGACATTTTCTCATCCAACAGCCTATGTGGTTGCGATCAGCTCGCGGGACAAAGACGCAGTGGATAAATTAAACCAACTCTATGCAAGAACGGAAATAGGAGACCTACGGTTGCCACAGTGGGTAGGCCAACAAGTCATGAGATACTACGTCTTGATTCACGAGGAAGAGCACGCAGACACTGCAAGATCTCACCAGTTATTTGAGACAATGAAACGCTTCTATGGGCTTAATTGCCATCTTCTACGGCTAAAATCCAATCGGTGCATACCATCGGATGATGATAGTGTCCCACTCCCGACATGCGAGTGGATTTCAGCTGGAGAGGAGCTTGCAGAAATTCAGAAACATGGTACATAGGCTCTCACTCTTCCTGTATGCTCATTCCACTAACTCCATACAGAGACAGCGGATGATATAACGGATCCCACGCCATATCTTTTCGATTCCGATGTTACAGCCATCCGATCTTTTATTCGTGAACTTGTTGCCCAGTCTCTGGTCCCTCATATGGAACGGATGGTGCACCAGTGGAATGAGCAAGTGCTTGCTCGGCGACGCGGTTTATCTGGCCGCTTTATGTCTCTCTCCAAACGATGGACACCTTTCGGAGGCCGGAACTCCTCTTCACCTATTCCCATGTCGAATTCGAATTATGATAGTCTTCAAGGCTTCTACGGACCGGACGCCCCAGAAGCCACGATGCGAAAGCTTGCTGACTATTGCTTCATGTTGCGTGACTACAAGCTGGCATTTTCTACTTACGAAATCCTCCGCACTGACTTTAACAACGATAAAGCTTGGCGCCATTACGCTGGTGCATCTGAAATGGCTGCCATATCCACGTTAATGAGCACGCAGCCCATTTATTCCAAAACTCAAATTGAGAATATTGATGTTTGGCTTGAAGCAGCTAGCTACAGTTATACGGACCGCGGACGGTCCGCAACGCCGTTCTATGCGCTTCGCACCCTTGCACTTGGTGTAGAACTCCTGCGTCTTCGAGGCTCATCAGCTGCTGATGACGCGGCACGATGGGTCAGCAGAATCCTTGAATTGAATCTTGTGGGACCGGTCGGCCGTGCACTATTCACCGAGCGTGCCGGCGCGTGCTATGCCGTTAGAACGGGAACGGGGAGCATGCGGCTCGGGTCGCGGAGACGAAAAGCTGCGCTGTGGTCTGTAATGGCGGCTGAGCAGTGGGTCCGTCTCGAGAAGTCGCTTCAAGCAGAGAAATGCCTCGACAATGCTCTGCAACTTTACAAAATTACCTCTGAAACCGACGATGGCGAATCTATCAAAGCGCCGTTCGAAAAGATGCAGTCCTTCATTGACGAATTGAGACAGCGCATATTAACTTCTCGCCTGGCAAACCGTGGGTTCAACGAACAAGAAGAACAAGTGGAGCAGCAAAGACTTGCTGTTGAGGAGGTCAGTGAGACGCTCGATAAGAGTCCAAAAGCGCACAGGAAGAGCTTGTTGGGTGCAGCTGCTCCGCCGATAGATGTGGGTCCACTGAGCCCCTCGTTGGCAAGGACGAGAGAAAGAGAAGAGGAGAAGAAGGATGATCAGTTCGAGTAGGCTCTTAGGGTCGTCTTCCGGGGACAGGTTTTAATGTAATGTTGGGGTAATACGCTTTGGTTCATACTTTGGGGCATTGCGCTGGCGTTTAGACTGGTTGGGCATATCCGTCAATGGATTGTGGGTGGTTTGCGGCGTTCGTCTCCGAGTGCTGTGTGGAACGAGGCTTTTAGAGGTGTGTTACATATCGTGATGGTTATAATCTCGATCTAATTCTAAACGTCAGATATTTATGGAGTCTGATTCAGATCACCTTGCTTCCTAACTGCCATGAGGTGGTCTAGTAATTCGTGAGACGTCCTTTCGATAACGTTGATTGACCGCCGGCTGCTGAAATGATTCCTTTACCTTCAGCCGATAGCGAAGGCAATTTAGAGTAGCTAAGCTAGCTTTCGCTTTTATGTCCTGATGTCATTGTGTTCTTCCACCTCCATTACTAGGTCTCTGGAATATCTCTTTTGGCTTATCTCTCTCTTAAACCTCCCTCTCCCTTCTCCTTTATCCTCTCTCTTCTCTCCTTTAGCTCCCCTTTCCCTCCTTCCTCCCTCCCCTTTTCCGCTCTGTTAACCTCCCTCTTCCTATTTACTTACCATAATACCACCGGCACCCTTTTCTCTCTTATTGGGCTCTAAGTCTATTAGGTGCTAGGAGACCTATTGTAACCTCCATCCTAATAACTAAAATTACGCTTTTCTACTCTCCAGTGTGAAAAAGAAAGCAAGATAAATACCAGGGTATATTTATATTGATTAATTTCTGCTTAATCTTTCTTATACTAATCTAGGTCACATACCCTCTTCTCAACACCACCTTTTCCTTTTGAGCGTAAGGTCGGTTTCCTACTTATTTTCTTTAAAGTCGTCTATCTCCTTTAGTCACTCATACAAGCTTGCATCAAGTTCTCTTTTCTCTTTCTATATCCTCTAATTTAGAAACGTTAAGAGGTAAACATACCTCAGAAAGTTAGGTTCTTCCTCTCTTCCGAAGAATCCCGAATTCCAGGCGCTTCCTAGAGGAAACTTGTTAAAGCCAACACTTGTGGCCAGAGTATAAGAGTGGGAGGCCTTGTTAAGGCACATATCTAGGCATGGAATCCAATGGAGGATTTTAAATGGTGTAGTACTCACAACCTCTTACGAACAAGACGACAGGAAACCTTACAATTCTATACCGATCCTGGGAGAGTTGGGGCCACAGGGACACCAAAGGAAAGGCTTAAGAAGCGGGAAGGCCATGAGCTTGGTTAGTAGAGGACGGGTTAGGTAGTTACGTGGCGTCGAATTACCTTATGACCTTCTCCTGCAAGACACTGTTCGGCCCCTCATCACTGAGAGGGTTATGGGTAACGCGAGCAGCCTGCTGGGCTCGAAAGGGGCTGTAGGGCGTGGTAAATAATGGTAGCGATTGGTGACTCTAAGACACTCACTCTATGCTATTTGTGCACGCGTAGAGAGGACCATTGACGGACACGCAGACTCCTTGTGTGGAGACAGCTCTCTGCGAATGCGGCGGAGTGCTGGTGGCAGCTACACGTGGTGAGAGATACAATAGAAGAATCACACCCTCATCAACAACATTGTCTATATGGGCCGAAAGGACGGATGCATGTGTCGGTCTATCTAGAGTGTGGATGACAGTGTCACTGCGATAGACTTAAGGAGCAAATCAGGTGCACACAGGTAGTAGGCTTGCTGGAAACCCTAACTATGTGTTATATCTTGTAAGCAGAATGAGGTGAAAACTGGGTAGTGAACAGGCTGTATTGTTCTGGTGATCATGTTCTGTCTTGTCCTCAGGTTTAATGAACTGTTGAGTATATATACATGTATTGTGTACCGAGTCAGCAGCAAGTTGCTCCTATCATATGCGGTCTTGGCTTACATATCTTTATAGCTCTATAATATATATGTATCCTGGTTCTGACGGTAAGCCAGTAGACAATCTTAGAGTACTACGGGTCTGGGTGGACAAAATGATAGACTAGAAGGAATACGCAAAGAGAGCCGCTCGGAGAGGTACTCTCCAATCTGAAGCTATGTCCAGGATAGTTGGATCGACCTGAGGCCCGACTTTCCAGCGCTCACAGCTCCTGTACTAAGCAATTGTAAGACCAACAATGCTATATGGGGTAGAGGGGGGTAAACAAAAAAATCATGCATCCCCCCCTTCTAAGGGACCTCAAGAAAGTCCAGGATCAGACGCCCCGGATGGTCGCTGGGGCCTGCAAACGCACATCGATAAATAGTTATCCGAAAGGAGACAACAACACCCCTGCTCACCATATATGCAGGACTCATAGCCCTTGAAGGTGCGAAGAGAGCAGAGATTACTAGCGCCATGAGGCATATCAAAGAAAGGGCACGCCACACGGGGGATCAGCGAAGGGGCACAAACCGTTCTGCAGGCTTTGTTACTAGACAAGGACGACTTGCAATGCTTGTTATCTAGACCGAAGAGGAGTGGAGGGAATATGAAGGGAAAAATGAGCAAAACCGGATAGGCAGACCACAACGAAAACAAACCACAGAGGAAGGAAAAGTGAAAAGAAAACCCCCTAAAGCCCTACTTGAAAAATAGTCCAACAGGAAGTGAGAAAACAAATGGTCCGTCCGCGCTATCAGGAAGAAGGCCCTGGCATGGAGAATATCTTGAAGAGTACATATGCCAACTCTTCATAAAAACCTCACAAAATCAGAGAGTACTATGCCACGCTCCTCCTTACAGAGGTTACTACCCAAAACGACTAGCTTACGTGGGCAGGGTTCCTAAACGTACGCCAGAGTGCAATTGCAGTTGGCTACGCCAGACGCCGAAGCATGCAGTCACAATATACCCGAGATGTATAGGAAGGCAGCAGACGTGGGGAAATGCTGGGACAGATGATTCCAAGTTCTTCTTTCAATGTCAGAAGGCGTACGAGCCGTCACGACCTGGTTAATCTGTCAAGGATTCCTGGGCCAGTTTAACCTAGCCAAAAGGATCCTGAAATAGCCCGACGAAGGATTGGAACCGCTCATGGCCTTGGAATATATGGGACTTGGTATGAACAAGCTGGTTCTGCTAACTGCGGTAGTAACAGATTTGTTAAAACTGAGAAGAAGAACAGCCTATCTAGGCAATGTACTAAGGAGTAATCATGGTTTTTCTCCTACAAAGGGTTTTCTGAAATAGATAGTAGAGTCTGCATGAGCCTTTGAGGAACCGTATCGGACATAAAACTAGAATTAATAACTGTCCAAAATCCAAGCCTATTACCATCGGACTAGTGTAGTTAGAGCTCCAGAGATGCTGTGCGAGTGTGGCATATTTGCGCCCATCACTCTGTCATATGATCACTTCTTTATAGGCCAAAGGTCCATTACGCATTTATCATCCTGAACAGGTATAATTTTTAATTGCAGATAAATGTAGAATATATGCAAGGCTACGAAAACCCTACGCCCCCAATCTCGTATTCCTTCTCATATGGCCCGAATTCCCCCTTTGGACTATACATCTCTCTTACAATCAGTGACAAGTTATCGGCCTATGCCTCTTTTCCCAAACATGCCCACAACTCCTCTGTCACTTAT
Source organism: Delitschia confertaspora ATCC 74209 (assembly GCA_010093945.1). NCBI lineage: Eukaryota > Fungi > Ascomycota > Dothideomycetes > Pleosporales > Delitschiaceae > Delitschia > Delitschia confertaspora. The sequence goes on along the minus strand of ML994070.1, from coordinate 11,780 downwards.
CCATTCTCCGTCCTTGCAGCACACATTCCAATCAATTAATCTAGCATCCTCATCCCTGATCGGAAAGTTATGCCTATTAATATCTCTATACCTAAGCCCCAACGCATGCGCTTTCCTCAACACCGTCTGACACAGCACTAAGCATCCGGCGCAGCATATCGCGCACCTCCGACCCGCTCTTCAGAGACCTGGATCTCAGCCTCGAGATACGAAATCTCCGATTTAAGCCGTATGAACTTGGCCACGACAAGCATATCCCCTTAAATCCGCGGGACCATAACCTCACTAACATTCGAACCAAGCTAGCGACCCAGATTTATGCCGCGAAGCACACGTCCCATGACAAGTAGAGGCCGTTGGAGATGGTGAGTATTTCGTGGTTTTGGGGTAATGGTGGGGATGTTGGGGAGCGGTTATTTGAAGATTTGGGTTTGTGGGTTTGTGGGATGGAGTCTAGGGTTGATGGATAGGAGTGGATTTTTGGAGTGGGTTCGAACGACATCAGGTGTGAACGGGTCAGACAGCTCCTAATCAGAATCGGTCACGTGAATGTCGACGCCTCCCATATGACAGAACCATATTTATTGAAAGAATATAACACCTGGTCTCAATATTGCACGCGGTTAGTAAGCTCTTTTTTTTTTAAAATGTTCTTTCACTAAACGTAGAGCGCTGCCGCGTAAGACGCACTGTTTAAGGCGCAAACTTTACCTAGTGGTATCCATAAGCGTTATACCCAGTGCCGTTGTCAACCATTATAATCCCAGGCGAATTTGACTAAAGTTGAGAATGCCTAGGATGACTTAGTAGTTTCGATCTGTGGCTGTGCTTCTGTAGGGAGGAGAGTAGGAGAGTTATCCTCTTCTTAGGATATTATAGAGGATCGCCGCGCAGGCCTTTTCAAGACCGTGAACCCTCTTTCTATGTGGCATTTTCGAGCCTGATGTCATGCTTTATTGAGTAATTCCTCCTCCCTTAGCTCAGCTATAGTCACCTTCCGATAGTCGAGTCTTCGGTACACTCCCCGCAACCTCCGCCACTGGCCTCTCATTATCCGCTTCATAGGTGCCTGGAATCCAATGGACTCCATTCCAGTGTTGGGAGCTCGTAGCATCTGCTTGGATATGCGGGTATTGGCTTTGTTTAGGGTTTCTACGTAACATCCAGAGTAAGGTCGCAACTAATCCTAAAATCACAGCTCCCAACGCCCCTCCAACCGCCCCTCCTACAATTGTTGATTTATTTTCTGGACATGCTACCGGAGCCAGTGTCGGAGTCGGAGTCGTTGTCATTGTTTTCTGCGAACTCGGCGGTGCCATCGCAGTTGATGCGGTGTTAGATCCCGTCGTTGAAGCCCCAGAACCAACGCCGGGTGTTGAAATCGCAGCCTCTCCATCCTCAGTCGAAATCTGGAACTTGAACGTGCCGATGAGATTCGTCGTGATCTTGGGACTCGAGCTATTGGTGCAGCAGTCTCGGTGGTCATCGAAGGCGCGACAGCAGTATTGGCCGTAGTCGCAGAATTTAATGGACCAGGAGGTGACGGGATTGAGGTTGGAGAAGTTGTTGTGTGCTAGATGGGAGGCGGGTGGTTAGTTTGTCGCGTCACTGTGACTTAGGGGGTATCTTTTTCATTTATCTGGGAGCACTGCACTGTACAATGTAGTCCTACTTTATTCCCAGAATATCTGTGTCGATAGGAAGAGAAAATGAGGATTAATTTTACTCACGTCCCGGACACAGCTTCGGACATCCTGAATTCAAGCACGTCGGATCCGTACATCCATCTGACCATATAGTACCGAAATAAATGTCACCCGTCGCCATGCACAGCCCGTTATCAAGGCGTACATCGACGCTGCCAGGGGCTTGGTGGATAGCACAGTAGCCACTGTGTTCAGCACTAGGGTTGCAGGCGCCGTATTCGGAGTTCGCTATCGAACCGTCGAGGGAATAGCAAGGCTTTGCTGATGTTAGGGGGAAATGTAGAGAGAGTATATGAAAAAGAGTGAGAGGAGGGCCATCAGGGAAGAAAGTTTTATATTATGAATGTAAAGAATGAAGTGGACTGATTCACACGTTCGCTGATATATTATGATATGGAGCGAAAAGAGGAGCGACACACCACCAAGGGAAGATATGATCATGAACCGAATTTTGTAATTACCAGTAATAAGAAAAGAGAGAAAGAGCGCCTTTTGAAGTTCAAAGTATAATCTCACCGGCGAGCGTTCCACTGCATCGTTTGAGATTGGTCCTGGACCTCAAATTATATTGCATTGTACCACGTACTTGAGCCACCCTGTTTGTCGATCTCCGATAACAAAACGTAAGAAATCCTCTTGGCTTCAGCTCATATTAACACTTTGCAGCATGCCAACTTGTTTTCATTCGCTGCTACTTTGGGCACGTCAGCTTTGTGGCCCGGGGCGCTTTGAAGGGTGAAGGGCCGGAAATCTGAGGACAAGGATAGTTTTGTAAAGGAGAAAGGATATGACGTTCGAACTAGAGCGATATATAAGTTGGGTATCCTTCATAAATCCAACCCCAACCCCGCCATTCTTGTATACTCCTCATCCACCACTTCTTTAACCAGCTACATCATAAGAGCCTCCACCTGTTCCCCTCTCTTCATCGCTCCCTTCCCCGCGGGCATACACAATAGCGCATTTGCCCCCTTGAAACTCCCAATCCTCGAACTCCGCTGCCCCCCTGTACTCTTAGCGTAAAGCCTTCCATCCTCCTTTGGCATCACCCAAGCGCGGTGATACTCTGGCCTCAGCGCGTCCATCCCAAAATCCTCTTCCAGAACAACTTTGACCTTGGGTAGTCCAACTGGTGTAACTCCGGAAGCCTGATGTAGAGATGGAAGGACAAAAAGATGAAATGTAACCACCGCTGATGCGGGGTTCCCAGGAAGAGAGAAGATTGTCTTCGTGATGCGTTCCCCTTTGTCGTTCTTGATGGGAACTGTGGCGAAGGTGGTGGGTTTACCGGGCTTCATATTGACGCGGCCGAAGTGGATAGTGCCACCTAGGGAACGCTCGATAGTCGGTTTGAGAAGATCAAGTTCGCCCATTGACACGCCGCCGCTGGTGATGATTACATCAACTCTGCGGAAAGCATCACGTAAGGTTTGCTCGAGGGCGCCAGGTCTGTGGGGTTAGTGTTAGCACACTGATTGGAAAGGGGAAGAGGGGAGCGTACTTATCTGAGACGATTCCCAGATCTATGGCCTCGAAATTGTGGTTCCTGGTTGCGGCAATTAGGGTTGGTCGGTTCGTATCTCTCACTTCTCCTAGTTTCAGTGGTCCCTGTCTATCATGTGGGATAATTTCGTCTCCTGTGCTTAGCAAACCCACAACGGGCCTCTTGTACACGGCCACTTCTGAAGTGCCTACAGATGCTAACAATCCGAATTCTCCCCCGATGACGCTGACTCCTTCCCCCTTCTTCATGATGATTTCTCCTTCTTTAACGTCGCTTCCGATTTCACGGACATTTTCACCGGCTGTGATCTCGTCAGTCAGGATCTCCACTTCTTTCTCTTCTTTACCGTCATCAGTCTGCGTCTTGAGGACTGTGTCCTCTACCATAATAACGGCGTCCGCTCCTGGTGGAAGAGGCGCTCCAGTTGTGATTCGTGCAACTTGGCCTTCTTGCAACTCTTTAACTTCTCCTGGTTGGGCGTGGGATACAAGAGCTACAGGATAAACGCCATTGGCGAATTTGCCCTTTTTGGGAATCCTGACCTTACCAGGAAGTCAGTATGAACACTCTATGGTCCCAGTAGTTAAGCCCTTTGAAAAGCACTTACTGCATATCCATCAACAATGCTCGCTCGGAACGCCGGAACCGACTCTGTTGCCTTAACGTCTTCAGCCAATACAGCCCCCCCCAATTCAATATCAACTGGGACCTTTTGAATGCTTGGAGAGGGAGTATTCTCTGAAATGAGCTTCAGAGCTTCTTCTACTGGCAGCATCGGATATGGTGATGACCGATGCCTTTGGGTTGGGCCGGCACTTGGATCATTCGATTGCGGCCGGTCTTCAGGTTTTGTATGGACTCGAGGACTAGCATGCCCATGTCCATGAGAGTGGCCACATCCGTGTCTATGGTGATGATGATGGTTTTGGTGGTCCTTGGCCTCTTTCATATGCGACGTTAGTAGTGTTCCAGCCGAGAGGAAATACATCAGTTACGAAAGGAAGGCAAATTGGATTAAGACTTAATCCAACATAATTTGCTTACCAGATTGCTCTGTTTTCCCGACGACACCTGCATCTGCTTCCAGCTTTTGCACTCCTCCAGCGTGAATAGCTCTTGAATTGGCACCAGCAGCTTGTATGCAAGCATGAGGCAACAGTTTCAGGACTGCTTCTAGGTTTTCTTTGGCACCTTTCGGTGAACCGGGTAGGGTCAATATCAGCGTCTGCTTGCGTAGTCCAGCCACTGGCCTTGCCATAAGTGCAACTGTGTTAATCAGTAAATTGCCGGTCATGTGATCATGAAGGGGGACGAACATGGTGTGACGGCTAAGGACGATGCCAGCATTCCATGGCTGGAAAAGTTAGTCAATCGTCTCATTAAACTAAAACGACTGGATATATAAACTCACACAAGACCAGGAGCCAACTTATCAATGAGAGGTCCTACAGCCTTTCGCGCTGCGTTAGAAGACAGTTTCTGTCCCAATTCGGTTCATGGAGGAGTCCTACCTCTGGAGTGATGTCTTTGGTAGCAAAGCCAGTACCTCCACTAGTAACAATCAGATTCACAGCACCTTCCTTGTCTGACCATCTCATCAAGAATTGTTGAATATGCAGAATGCTATCTGGAACGATTTCAGTTGCCGTGATATCCCATTGATCATTTCCAAGGCTGCTGAAGACATCTTTAAGGACCGGAATGCACTTATCAGTAGACGGATCCTTAAATGCCGTCTCTGAAATGATAAGGATGGCTGCTCGAAGCTTTTGATGGCTCATGTTAGATATCCAGATACGTAGAGGGATGGTGATGGGTGGATGGAGCCGATATTGCACCTTGGTTTATTATTCGTTCAGATAAGGAGCTCTAGCCATAATCAGACTAGTTCGATTTGGACAACACTTCAAGGTGCACCTATAAATTCGTTCATGATATGTTTCATAATACAGAGTACCTATTTACACACGAAAAGTACCGCAGATGAAGTACAATTATGCTTGCACTCCTCATAATGCATTTCCAAATCAAGATTGGAACCCGCTCTAAAAGAACTCCCAACACTATCTCCTCCCCAGAAGCAGACTATCGGGTCTTGGACTTTACTCAAATTCAGGAGCTTTGCCTTGTACGAGAAGACCAATGATAAGTCCGAAGAGGCCCAGGACGGAACTGAAGATTTCGATAACCAATATCTTAACGAACCTAGTAAGAACAAATTAGAAACACTCGACGCCATGGACCGACGGGTAACTTGCAGAGATGGATCCGCAGCGTCGGCTAACGCAGCGCTGCTTCCGTTGATTCCTACAGCAACACCACATACTAGATTGCACATGCCGACTGTTATTCCTGCCCAGAACAACGCATATCCAGTGTAGTAGTTCTGCGGGGAGTAAAGAGCGTCGATATCGGCAACATTGGAGATTTTTGAGGAGAAGACGATGGCCATGATGACGCCATAAATGGCAACCACTTCGCAAAAGATGATGGAAATGAGGTTCTTAGTTCGTATCCGAGGTGCCTTAACACCTCCTCCCAGAATAGAAGCACCGGTGGTAAATATACCCCTAAATCCATTAGCCATGTATCCTTCCTTCAGTATAAGAATACATACCATGCTGCTCCCACCACTGATAGACCGATGCACAACCCTATTCCCATACTCGCCCATGCGTAGGGCGATACACTCAAGAGGAATTGTCCAACCTAGATTGTGAGGTTCAGCGGAGGCGTGGGATCTGTGCAGTAGAACATACGTTGAAGGCTTCACCCTCTCCATTGAAAAGCATATCTGGGAAGGCATTAGTGATTGCCTGCCACTCACCATCTGCAATACTCACAAAGCCCGATCACCCCTAACGCGGCTGTTGAGCCGGCCAAACCATATGTATAAGCCATCTTAGCAGATGAAAGCTCAGGAAAGTTTTGGAGGTAAGGGGGTCCAGGGGGCGTCGAGCTCGCCTTCGTGATGGAAGAAAGCTGGACGAAGCTGATGATGCGGGTCGGAGCATCTGCTTAGTCATTGTTGGCCTTGGCAAACGATGTCACGACTTCCGCCTGCGACTCCGCAGCTCTCTCTCGTTCACCACCCCCTACTTTCTACCAGCAATTTACCGGCGACTCCTCTCTACGCAAGGCAACTTTTGTACACTCTTCTTTTGGCACGTCATAATCACATCTTTCACTATGGCGTCTAACACTCAGTACTACGAGCTGTACCGCCGTAGCACGTATGGCTGCTCCCTTGCTCCACTACTTTTGGCAGAACCTAACAGTGTATAGAGTGGGTCAGGCTCTCACGGACACGCTCGACTCCCTCATTACCGACCGCCGCATCGAACCTCAGCTCGCTATGAAGATTCTCGCAAACTTCGACAAAGCCATTGCTGAGGTCCTGGCCGAGAAGGTGAAGGCACGCTTGACATTCAAGGTACGCGACAAGAGGTGACCACGCTCTTTCGGATTCTAACGTGCTTTTAGGGCCATCTCGATACCTACCGGTTCTGCGACGAAGTCTGGACTTTCATTATCAAGGACATCAACTTCAAACTCGATAACACGAGCACGATTCATGCCGACCGAGTCAAGATTGTCAGCTGCAATACCAAGCGACCCGGTGAGGTATAGGAGTCTCCTGCGCCGCGACAGGACAAGGGACCGACCTTGGTGCAGGAAGGGAGGAGCGAGTCGATTTTGAAACGAGAACTAAAGAAAGGAGATTATCCTACAAAGTCCAATGAGACGGCCCGTATTCAAACGGATTATTGATGGTAGGCCGGCCTTGAAGCGGGATTGGAGGAGTGACCCGGAATTGAAGTAAGAATTGTAAGAATTCAAACAGCTGGCCATCAAGAGCGAGTATGATTGATCTGCAAGCTCTTGGCTCATTTGCTTTCCTTTCTCGGTCTGGTATGAGGTGTTCTTATGGTAATGGTGTTGGGATCTGGTTTGGCACACTTCTGAGTTATACTGTGGCGTTCGTATGGATATACTTTGGGCATGGGATCGGAGTTCAGTGTTGGGTGGAGCATTCTGTATGAATGCATGACCCCTAGTCTATGGAGATCCAAGACCAAATACATTCACCACTGGCTTAACGGCTGGTTAACCCCTCTCAGTTTGAGTTCCCACTCTGCTCATTATCTGGGGCTACGAGCCTCCCGATATGCGCCAAAAGTCACTCCTTCAGGCCGATAGCGTCATTCCTCTGAAGGGCGCTATGAAATTTACAGATGCTACGGCTCCCCGGCTTTCATAACACGACATTCCTTCCAAGCTTTTTCATTGAACGTTTTAAGAATCCTATCACTGATCTTCTTTACAGTACTCTGAGACGCTCTAGGATACCCTGGCGCTCGTATCCATAAGGCTGGTGGCTAGACTAAACCCGAAAGGTCTAAGCTCAGGAACACCCATCAACCTCTACCGTCCACTCTCTCGAGCAGTCTCTCATCGCGACGACTTCACCAGCGATAGCACAAGCCCACCATGCCTCTTCTTCCAACACTGAAGCCAGCATGGCTTTGGTTAGCCATTGCTAGCGGAGCATGCGCCGCCTTCAATGGCGTTTTCGCGAAGCTGTATGTTGTGATGACAATTCACCATCACCACCTAAACTGGCTTGGCAGCAGCTAATTAAATGCCACAGCACGACGACGGAGCTTACAGGCTCGTGGGCGGGTGCGATATCCAGAGCGTTCAGCTTAAGCCCTTCGAATAAGATTGTGGAGTTTGTGATTCGCGGTGTATGCGGCATCTCTCTTCCTCGGCACCCATCTTCCGACGACCTTCGCTGACCCAAAGTAGTTATTCTTCGGTCTAAATCTCCTCTTCAACGCCACAATGTGGGGGTTGTTCACGAAAGCCCTCACATCCGCCTCCTCAACCGTGCGCGTAAGCGTTATCAATACCTCCGCAAACTTTATGATCACCGCAATATTAGGTGTTATGATCTTCTCCGAGTCTTTACCGGCGCTATGGTTGCTCGGGGCCGCGATGTTGGTCGCGGGTAGTGTGATTATCGGAAGAAGAGAGGAGGAGGGGGATAAGACTGTTGGAGAAAGTACAGCAGTTTACGAAGGATTGCCTAGACAGGATTCTATGGATTCTGCGGCCTTTAGAGATGAGGATAGTGAGGAAAGTGAAGCATTAGAACTAGCAAGCGTAAAAGATACCGACGAGGAAGAACAATTTGAGGATAACGATCCAGATGCGGTTCTGAAATAGCCGAATATATCGCCAAATCGAAGCACTCTTTCTACTGCAAACTGCCAAACTATGTTACTTCAAGCTTCACTCGTAGCAGGGTCTATCTGCGAGAACCAAGAGTCAGTATATCCCGAGACGTCAGTTGTCTGTCAGGCTTGTATATTAATATAACGTCAGCTAGGATCTTCGTGGCGCCCACCAATTTAGTTATCACTTAGTGATATTGAAAGCTGCGTAGCATGCATAAATGCGATTGTATTATCTTCTATCTAATATTTGGCTTTCTACTTGAGCTTCATATTTTCCTAGTTCAACTTTGCTCAGATATCTGCACTTCTCTTCACATCTTTGCCTGCCTCTCAATTTATGTATCTATTCTATCCACACCCTGTATCCCCCAGTCTCATAGGAGATATTGGTTTTCCATCTATTTATGACCAAGAGTACTCTGTCTGGTTGAGATCTCGAGACTGTATCCACTTGTGTTTCTGTCACCCTTAACTATATCACGTCGTTTGTTGCAAGTACGTGACTCCGATCTTCTCGGCCACGTGCAATTGCACGTCGCTACACCTCAACAAACAAGGACTGGCTTACTCGGTGCTAGCGCGCTTTACTCTCTCACTTCAGTTCACCTGTTCTCCTCTTTTGTTGTTCTCTTCTCTCCTCATCACAACATATTCCTTCATTCCAAGACTTCTGCAACACAACATCACGTTTTTTGTCCATTCAACGCATTGTATCTTGGTCCTTCAAACTCCTGTCCTTTCCTGTATTCAACAGTCCGTGAGTGAAATGGCGACGCCTTACATAGGTCGCGTACTTCAGCGAAAGGGAATATTTGCTTAACCTCCAGTTCCAACACAGTTAACAGCTCCTCAGCAACAATGTTTACACTCGGCACCAACTACCTAACCATCAACGTGCCTCCTTGCATACCATCGTTGTATGGAGGCTCGGAGCCTTCACCCTCTTCCACCTTGAGTGCCTCAGGGGATTGGGCGAAAGGCCCGGGCAAACTGAATGCTGCTGCCCGCGAGTTCGTTCCGCGTCAGATGAGCTCTGGGCCTGAATGGGTTGAGGACAACATGCTAGCTGATTTCGGCGATGCCACGACCAATGACAGTCTGCATCTTGTATGCCCTGCTCCATTCATCCCGTGTCAGACGTGGTCAAAGCCTGAGTTGGTTGAGGTCAACAAGTCAGCCGGGCTCGGCGACGTCATGGTCAATGGTGGTCTTCATGAAGACGCACAGCTTCTCCGCGATAACAATGAGAATGATTCGGCTGAGCTCAGCACGCGTCTCAATGCCTTCAAATTGTCAAATGACGGTCGTCTTCATGAACACGCGCCGGTTTGTTTCTTTGATCCGAAAGAGCGCATCGACATCAAACAACAGGATGCTGCCAATCTTCAAGAACAGTCAAATCCTGATCACCGTGCCATGACCGGATCATACGAAAATGCAGCACCTATTGAAGGTCTGTACGGCGACAATCTCCTAGAACAGCTAAACCCCGCTCATCATCCCATGTTCCAACCGCTCGAACGCACATCACCCACCGATGGTTCATACAGCAACGATTTCCATCATCAGTCTCAATTCTCCCCAGAGCAGAGCGTGCAAGATGTTCCCTACAACGACAACTTCAATCCCCAGGCGCAATTTCTTCCAGATCAGCGCTTCCAAGGCCCTTATCAGCCCGAGCAGTACCAGATGCGCGAGGATCAGTATGGGTACAACAATGGCTTGGACGACCAGCCACCTCCACCCAAAGGCGCCTTCATGCCCCAAGACGCCATCTTCTTGAGTCCTGGCAACCACCCAATTTACCTAGCCACGTTGCAGCAGCACGCACCCGCCTACGGCGTCGCCCGCTACAACAACTACAACACTATCCCATTTTACGACCTGGTCTCATACAACCCTAACAACACCATCCCATCCTACGAGTCCGTTTCGTACAACCCCCACATTGCCAACACTATCCCTGCCTATTCCTCCTTCGACCCCCAAATCCTCCCCCTCACAACCGACACCCGGTCTCCCCAAACCACCATCAAAGAGTCCGATCTCCATCAACTACTCTCCGCCGCTGCCGGTCCATTAGTACTAAACCTCAACCTCCTCACTGGTCCGCGCTTGACCGGCATTCACCTCATCCCCACCTTCCTCCGCGACACCCTCGGTCCGCGTCTTCACGATTTGACGCATCTGCGCATTGCGATCCTCCGCACTGGCGAGCAGATCAACGGGCAGTGGTGCGTACTGAGTATAAACCTTGAGGCCTTCCACCCCGTCAAAACCTTCCTCCGCGAATTGGTCCGCCTCGTTGGAGGTGGAGTTAGTGTGGTTTTCGGGAGTAAGACATTGAAAGACGAGAAAGCCCTACAAGATTACTTCTGGTACATCGCCCCTCCCACCGAAGCCTTACAACTGCAACATCTCGGCTACTACGGTGGACGCGCTGCGTACTCGGTGCCGCTGAATTATTTGGTTTTGCAGCGTATGTTGGAGACTGTCGACCTGCGCCAGGAAGGAAGTGAGGAGGAGGCCCTCACTCCCACATCTCCAAAGACTGCGCCTATACAGGACACTGAGATCCGCAATGTACGCAACGTCGAGTATCACGCCTACTACGCCCAATTTGCCAATTCGTATCCGCATCCGCTTGCCGAGAGAGGGTTTGTGCATGGGACGGCAGGAGATATGGTATTTGAGGGGCCGTATTGTCCTGCTGGAGAGCAGAAGGGAGGCGGGAGAAAGGAGCCTGGGAAGAAGTGGAGGGGGAATGAGCGTTGGTATAGCAGCAATACGAGGGGTCGGGCAGGTAATGGTGGTAGGAGACGTACGGAGAGCACGATTAGGGGTCGCGGCGGGAAGGGTTCTGGGAAGAGTGGCTCTTCGTTTGCTTGTTCCGTTTCGGCGTCTCTCAGGTATGATGGGCAAATGATGTCTCGTTAGGCATTCTACGGTAATTCGGAGTTCAGGTTGAGTATTGTGGTTCTTTGCTGTCTTCGGGTACGTAGGACTCAGGTTGATGTGGTGTCTCTTTGCTTTTTCTTGCTCTTTCTCTCCGGTTTTCTTTTCCATTCTCCCTCTTACAGGTATCTGTCTTGAAACACTGTTGCTTGGTATGCTAGGATAGGCAGGAGATAGGTTGCCTAAATAGTGCCTCTGTAATCTTGCTTGGTGCGTAGTTTAATAATGTGTAGTGTTGCTGTTTCTGATTTTTGATGCTAGGTGAAACGGATACTGACACTATATCTTTAGACTTGCTGGAATGATTCGAGATCCGTTTGTAGGTTGTATTCTTTGCTATCTACGAGTTCAGAGGGGTCGGCTGATGTTTTGTTT